>CM076583.1:6237779-6311860 GCA_034641835.2 Pinus albicaulis | reverse complement strand
GAGGTAACTCCTCAAATCTGCAATGTATATTAGCTGAAGAATGTACATGCTTATATAGATGGGAGGTGAGGCTATTGGGATTCAGCTCCCAATGACTCTTGGCCTTCCTTATTTCCTAATAACAAATAATATACAAAAATAAATGTGCACACCCATCCATAGGATTAGGTGTCAACATTCCCCCCTTTAATCCGAAGGGATGTTGGTGAGTCCAAGCATCGATCTGAACTTTTCAAACTTCTCTCTTCCAAGTGCTTTGGTGAAGATGTCAGCCGTTTGCTCATTTGTGGAACAATGATGTAGATGGATGGTCTTGGCCTGAACATGATGTCGAATGAGATGGTACTTTGTATTGATGTGCTTTGTTCGATCATGGAACTTTGGGTTCTTGGCCAACTTTATTGCAGAAGTGTTGTCGATCATGAGTGGAGTGGAATACATCTGTTTCATCTGCAAATCTTCCAGGATTTTTCGGAGCCACACAATTTCCTTTGTTGATTCAGCTGCTGCCACATATTCTGCCTCGGTCGTGGAATCTGCTGGAACTAACTGTTTGCGTGATCTCCATGAGACAGCTCCTGATCCAAGACTCATGGTGTAACCTGTAGTAGACACCCCTGTTTCTTTGTCGCCATCAAAGTCTGAATCAGAGTATCTGATCAAGTTGAAGTCGCCTACCTGTGTATATTTGAGTCGAAAGTCTTGAGTCCCCTTCAAGTACCTTAGCACTCTTTTTGCAGCAGACCAATGTCCTTCACAAGGTTTTTGCATGAACCTTGAGAGGATTCCAACAGCAAATGAGATGTCAGGTCTAGTGGTGGTCAGATAGATAAGACTTCCTACAAGCTGTCTATACTTAGTTGCATCCTCAAATTCTTTCCCTTCAACTGATGTGAGCTTCAAGTTTTGTTCCATTGGAGTGCCTAAGGGTTTACAATCATCCATGCCAAATTTGTTCAAGAGATCTCTAATGTACTTCTTCTGAGAAAGAAAGATGAATTTAGGATGTTGAATTACTTCAATACCCAAATAGTAATGAACATGACCCAAATCAGTCATTTCAAAACCTTCCTTCAACTCTTTCTTCATGGATGCAATATAGCTCTCATTGTTTCCTGTTATCAAAAGATCATCTACATATACCACAAGATATACAACTGTTTTTCCAACTTTCTTAACAAACAAGGTTGCATCATCAAGATCAAAGTGTTTGAAATCAAGTCTCAGAAGATGCTCGGTCAACTTCTCATACCAGGCTCGTGGTGCTTGCTTGAGGCCATACAAGGATTTCACAAGTTTGCAAACTTTGTGTTCTTGACCCTTTATCACAAATCCTTCTGGCTGGGACATATAAACTTTCTCCTTGAGATCTCCATTCAAGAAGGTTGTTTTTACATCCATCTGATGGACTTTCCATCCACTCTGAGCTGCTAAGGCAAAGAGAGTCCGGATGGTGGTCCATTTTGCTGTGGGAGCAAAAGTTTCTTCATAATCGACTCCTTCTTTCTGTGCGAATCCTTTTGCCACAAGCTTGGCCTTGTGCTTGTCAAGTGAGCCGTCTGCTTTGTACTTGTTCTTGTAGACCCACTTACAGCCAATTGGTTTCGTTCCCAAAGGCGGATCAACCAGCTTCCAAGTGCCATTCTTTATCAAGGCGTCATACTCCTTCTGCATCGCTTCTTTCCATTCATCATGAGAAGCGGCTTCTTTGAAGGAAGTTGGTTCATGATCTGTAGACAAACTCAATTCACAATTATAAGCAATATCCATATCAACAGGGGAATCAGAATTATCTACATCACCTTCGATTTCTTGAGTGGAACTTCTTGTTCCTGTTTATTCAACCTCATCAGGATGAACATCCTCCAGTGTCTTTGTCGGCCATTTGGGGGGACCTTTCTGAGATGGCCCAGGCTGGTCACTTGACTGAGTTGGGATTGATTCAAGATTCAATCTCCCAATTCTGTCAATCACATCATCCAATGTGTCATCCGTGGTGGTTTCTTCATGTCGGGGAGAGTGTGGTTCAGGAAATGATTCCACAGTTTGATTCAATATCGGAATCCCCCCTTCAAGGTGTGGAATCACATTATCAAATTCTTTGAAAGACTTTGCATGTGTGAATCTATCCAGGCGATCAAGTTGCCGATCAACAACCTTGTCACTCTTGGATGATTCAAGAAATATGACATCTCTTGCTATCACAAACTTCTTATTTGCTTCATCATAGAGACGATATCCTTTGGAGGTATTGGAGTACCCCAAGAAGATACATTTTCTGCTTCTAGCACCAAGTTTGTTCCTTTAACCCTTGGGTATCAAGGCATAACAGGTGGACCCAAAGACCCTGAAATGCTTTACCGAAGGAATGTGGCCATGCCACATTTCAAAAGGAGTTTTATTTCTAATTGAACTTGAAGGACACCTATTCTTTATGTAAACAGCACATAGAACTGCATCAGCCCAAAACATCAATTTTAAATTCTTGAAAAATAACATGGAGCGGACCATATTTAAAATGGTTCTGTTCATTCTTTCAGCTACACCGTTCTGTTGTGGATTATATGGCACAGTGGTTTGATGTTTGATTCCATGTTGACGAAGATAATTTTCAAATTCGTTTGAGGTTTATTCTTTTCCATTATCAGTACGTAGAGATCCAATATGTGTTTGTGCATCATTTTCAATCCATACATGAAAATTCTTAAAAGTTTGAAAAGCATCAGACTTATTCTTCAGTAAGTAAATCCAACACATCCTGGTGTAGTCATCGATAAATGTCATCATGTATTTGTTTCCATTTGCAGAAGCAATAGGCATAGGGCCACATAAATCTGAATGAACAAGTTCAAGTTTCCTATGTGCTCTTGAGTGTGAATCATGAAATGGCTGTTTGCTATGCTTTCCTAGAATACATGCATCACATTCCTTAGGTTTTCTAGGAATTGTAGGCAGTCCATCAACACCATTTTTCTTCAACAAACGAAGGCTGTCATAATTTAAGTGTCCAAATCGAGCATGCCATAAAAGACTTGATGGAAATGTACCTTCATCATGATATGAACTGAAAGCAAAGTTTTGAGCATGAGCAGATGAACCTTTCAGCTTCAAAAGTCTCCCTTCTTCTATTCCCTCCATGACAAGTGAGTGATCTGATGCTGATCTGATCTCTACCTTGCCATCAAACAAGTGAACTGAGTGTCCTTGCTGCCGGATTTCGATCAGGGACAGCAAGTTTCTCTTCAACTCCGGGAGGTATAGAACCTCATGTAGGATATGATCAGGAAGACCAGGCAGTTTAAGCCTGACTGTGCCAAGCCCTGATGGATTGAGTTTGGATTTATCTGCGAAATATACTGCTCCATCAACTTTGTCAGTGAAATCTTCAAAAAAATCTTTTCTAAATGTCATGTGACATGTTGCTCCTGAATCTAGCAACCAATCATCTCTCCATGAAGTAAATGAAACATCAAATAGGTTTTCAGTTACTCCATTGTTACAATGTGCTAGAACATAGTGAGCGGATTCAGGTGCTTTACCTTTGTCTTTGTCATTGGTTTTACCTTTGTCTTGATTTCTGTGCTGCTCAATTTTGTTCCATGGTGTTCTGCATTTGGGTGCATCATGTCCATCTCTATTGCGGCGTGTGCAATGAAGATGGGATTTGTCAGCTTGTCTGCCCCCCCTTTCTGTGAAGTTCCTTCTTCCTCTTCCTCTTCTGCCACCTCTTCCTCTGAATGAATCTGGAGCATGATTCTTTTCTCTATGTGCCAAATATGCAGCCTCTTCGGAAGATGAAGGGACTATCATCTTCCCAAAAGCTTTCTCTCTTTCTGCAAACTTCTGCTCAAGTTTATCAAAGGTGATTTGTTCAAGGTTTCCACTTGCTTGCAAAGACTCAAGATAATGTGAGTAAGTCGGATATAATGCCTTAACATATGCTATGAGAGGTATGTCCATTTTTACACCAGTATTTTGAATGTCATGCATTATAGATCTTATTTCTGAAGCTAAAGCAAGGGGATCATCATTCTTCATTTCAAGACTGAACAGCTTAACCATCAATTGAACATTTTCTAATTATGAGTGTGAGTCATAGAGTTCTTTTAGTTTCTTCAAGGCTTCAAAGGCATTTGAGAATGATGAAATATGGCGACTCACCTCTTCACTTACTGAAGCTGCACTCAAGGCATAGGCCTTGCAGTTCTTGTTTTCCCAGATGGCAAGCTCTTTGTCTGAAGTGGGCTTCTCTGGTGGATTTTCTGCTTGTCCTTCACAGATTCCTCTCCACGGCTCATTAAAAATGAGTGTGTGTTTAATCTTCCGAGACCATTCAAGATAGTTCTCTTTGCCAGAGAGAACTATCCCAACAATAGAGATGAGAGAATGCATTATACTGCTGGAAAAATCTTCTGAAGAGAAAACAAATTCTGCTATAAAAACTTCAAACTCTTGAAATATTTCAAATACAGGGGCAAAAACTCTTGCTGGAAAAAATTTTCTGAGTTTAAAAACTCTTTCTGGAAACTAAATCTGCTCAGAAAACTTTGCTGGAGACTGAATTTTAAAAAAAACTCTCTATGCTATAGACTGATTCTGCATAAAAAAAATGTATTTTTTTTGTTTGGGGAAAAAAATATATGAAAAAAAATGGGATTATGGATGGGAGGGATTGATGGGGCGTAATGGGAGGGATTGAAAGGGCGTAATGGGAGAAGAGGCGCAATGGGAAGGGCGCAATGGAGATGTATAACGAATATGTAATAAACTGTTGTAACACAGCGTTATAACATATATGGGACAGCGTTACACACAGAAATATATAACAAATATATAACAAATATATGAATAGTCAAACAGCCGAAGACCGTGGGTGTAAATGTTGTTTGCAATCAACAATCCAAACCTAAGATATGCGCGCTGTTGTAGTGTGTTTGATACAATGTAATTGCAGGTGCGGCGGTGCGTTGGAGTGGGAGAGGTAAACAACAGGCCCGTGAGGATGGTCGACTGTGTAGAGGAGAGGGGGCGGCTAGGGGAGAGGAGGGGCGTGGTCGAGTTATAGCGGAGCTTGGGCCGGAGTGCTGTGATGAAAGTGTGAGGCCGCTTTGGGAGGAGGAGCGATGTTCAAGTGGGAGGCGTTTAAAAACGTGTAGAGCGATTGACAGTCGTGAGGGACGGCGTTATGAGAGGGGCGGATGCCACAGCGTTTATATATCATGCCACAGCATAAATAACACAGCGTTTACTATAATGGAATAGACACGCGCTATATGACAAACTGGAGGGCGTATACAGCTTTAATACCTGTGTTGACAAACTGGAATAGACAGCGTTCTAAATACAGTGAATGTACTGTGGTAATGCCAACGCGTATGGAGAAGCATATAAATATGTCTGCGTTTTAAAACATTGCAATACAATATATATCAATGCTGCTGTAATAACAATGAAGGCGTTGTATATAAAACGTAAGGTGGAGCAACTGAAAAGGCAGAGCGTTTTATAAGAGCGATACAGCGTTAATGGCAGAGCAGTATTACAATTCGAAAGGTGCTTGGAAGTGTTTGCAAAGACCGAAGCAGGTGCTTGGAAGTGTTTGCAAAGACCGTTGCCAATGGAAGCGAATGGTTTGTGTGAGGTGAGGGCGTTTGGAGAGCGCGTTGCAGAGATGAGGGAGAGGGCGCGCTGCCTGTTGCAGAGGGTAGGCGCAGGGAGTGGGGGAGTGGAATGGCGAGGGGGTGGGAGTTAGGGTGAGGATGAGTGAGGGGAGAGGGCGTAGGGAGAATGAGTGAGGCCCAAAAGGGCTGTTACAAAAATTTGAATTTGAATCTGCAGAAGACAGTTGCAGGACTGCTGGACTGGCAGAGCCTGCAGTTTGCAGATTGACAGAGCCTGCAAATGTCAGTGCTATTTAGGGAAAAAAAAAATGCAGAAAACAGTCTAGCAACTAGGAGCAGCAGAAAACAATTAATAAACTTGACTGAGCAAAGGGTAGGGAGTTACACCACAGGGCAGAAATGCCAAATGTGGAGCTGGCTCCGATACCATGTCAAACCAGGAGGTAACTCCTCAAATCTGCAATGTATATTAGCTGAAGAATGTACATGCTTATATAGATGGGAGGTGAGGCTATTGGGATTCAGCTCCCAATGACTCTTGGCCTTCCTTATTTCCTAATAACAAATAATATACAAAAATAAACCATGTCAAACCAGGAGGTAACTCCTCAAAACTGCAATTTATATTAGCTGAAGAATGTACATGCTTATATAGATGGGAGGTGAGGCTATTGGGATTCAGCTCCCAATGACTCTTGGCCTTCCTTATTTCCTAATAACAAATAATATACAAAAATAAATGTGCACACCCATCCATAGGATTAGGTGTCAACAAACATGAAAATTAATTTTTAGAAATATGATTAGATATTTTATTTTTATTATTTAAAGGAGAACAGATAGTTTTAGTTTATGCTAAACCTATTTGTTTTTTTTTTTTAATAAATATATTGGTGGTTTCATTATTTAAATTGTTTTTTTTTATTTGACAAATTATATATATATATATATATATATAATTTTAATTCTTATTTTTAACTGTAATTTCTAATTTTAATTTGTTTTTATTTATATTTGACAACATATAATTTATTTTATTTTTTTGTTTTATTTTTTGTTTTTTGTTTTTTTTTTATTTTTATATTTTTAATTTTTAATTCTATGGTATTATATTTTATATTAAAAAAAATATTTTTTATTTTATTTTATTCTTTTAGTTTAAAAAAAATAAAAATAAAAATTAACATTTTCATATATTTGTTTGTTTATATTTTAAAACATATTTTTTAATTTTTTTCATTGTTTTTCTATATTTTAAATTATAATTTTTTTAGTTTCAAGAAAATTAAAATTAAAAACTAAAATCTTCTTATATGTTTGTTTATATTTTAAAACATATTTAAAATTTTTTTTTATATTGTTTTTCTGTATTTTAAATAATAATTGTTTTAATTCAAAAATAAATTAAAATTAAAATTTAAAATTTAATTATATTTGTTTGTTTCTTTTTTAAACATATTTTTTAATTAAAAAATAAATTTAAATTAAAAATTTAAATTTAATTATATTTGTTTGTTTATTTCTTAAAACATATTTCTCAAGTTTTTTTTATTGTTTTTTTATATTTTAAAATTTTAATTCAATAGTTTTTTTTAAGTAAACAATACTTTTTTTATTATAATATTTTTTTTAAAACAAAATTTAAAAAAAAAAATTATATAGTTTATGTTTGAAAAAATAAAAAATAAAAAATTAATTTGCCTCCTGCCGGGTGCCGGAGGCAGGCTAGGCAGCTCTCGACGGCGTCGCCCGGCTTTCCTCCAACCCTTGGCTGGGCAAAGGGAAATTTCACGAATCGCCCTCCCCGCCCCGGTGACGAGCGGCGGACCGCGACGCCATCGAGGCTGACTAGCGGGAATTCTCAAAATCGCCCTACGCCCCGCAGAGGTCGGAGCCGGAGCTGGGTAACCCTACGATGGCGTCGCCAACGGGCCTCACACTTTGAGACGGAGCACGAAACAATTTTTATTTTTATTTTTATGTTTATTTTAAATTTAAATATATAATCATATATATATATATATATATATATATATATATATATATATATATATATATATATATATATATATATATATATATATATATATATATATATATATATATATATATTTATTAGTTTTTTATTTATTTTGTTTTAAATCTAGAATATTAATGTTTTGTTTTAAAAATTGTACTATAAAATTTTAAATTTTTCTAAAATATATATAATGTTTTATAATAAAGTTTTGATTTTTTTTTTAAATATATAATTTTAAGATTATTATAATATAAAGTTTTAATTTTAAAATTTATTTATAGTTATAATTATAAATAATATAATAATTTAAAAATTTTAAATTTATCTTAAATATATGTTTTAATTATATTCATTTAAAATTTTAAAATATAATTGATTAATTATATATTTAATAAAACAATACAATTTAAATTAAAAAAAAAACAAACATTCATTTTTTTTTAATAAATGCTTTAGCTTAAAATAAAACAAATATTAATTTTAACATTTGTTAAACAGTATTTTTTTTTGTTTTTTAAATATTAAATAAAAACTTAACTTTCAAATTAATTTTTATTTTTTAAAAAATTGTTTTATACAATTTAAAACAAATTTTCATTTTTTTATAAAATGTACTTTAAAATTATTATATAGATATACATACATATATTTAAATATGATTTTTAATATTTTGTTTTAAAATGAATAATTTCTATAGTTAAATTTATTAGTTTATTTTCAATTTATTTAGTTACAAATAAATTTTGTTTTCTTTTAATTTATTTAATAGACATTATTTTTTGGCAAATTTAAATTTATATTGACAAATTTTAAAAAACAAATTGATTAACTGTTTTCTCATTAACTAATATATATATTTCTTTTTATGAGGAAAATGGCATCAAAAAAGATTTCTGTGAATGTTTCTGCACCTAGGGCAGCAGAACCCAAATCTAAAGTTGCAGCTCGACACACTATGGATACAACTCCCAAATCTAAAGTTGCAGCTAGGCGCACTATGGATACTATTGGACACAATAAGGACATTGTTGCACACACTAATAAAAGTCAAGAAAGTGGCCCACCAGGTTCATTAAAGTTTATTTTTGTTTATAAGAATGCCAAAGAAATAAATAAAATTGATTTCCCATGGTATTTTGAAGACAATGAAATGGAGGCTGATATACATATCTATCTCGTTTGTGGTATGATTGACTTAAATGAACCACATGATGTGATGGGCAGAGTACGAGACATAGGTATGGTCCCGAATACAAACACTATTTATGTTCTTGCAAGGAAGGCTAATAAACGTGACAAGGTTAGATATCATCTATCAAAGGTAAAGTATGACACAAATGAAATATCTACAAAGTTCTCTGAAGAAATCTCAAGCAACATTGCAAATAGCATTGTAAGTATGCTTATTTTTATTTCCGCTATGAATTATTTTAAGGATCATTCAATTTTTTATAAATTATTGATCATTGACATGTTTTATTTTGTTTCATAGGATTTTGTTCCGAGTCTTTCAAACATGTTTGAAGGTATTTACTATATGGAGCGAGATGCTATGAATGTGATCAACACTTTCCACATAGACAAAACAGAGGAAAGGAGATTGAAGAAAAGATCAATAGCTCGTGACATTGCAATAGTACAAAGAGGGGATCAACCAATAGTCACTAAGGTGGGTCAATATAGTAAACCTAAACATGTCGCTTTTGAAGATGTGGAACACGAAACTAAAAATTATGATAGAATTAGCAAGGAGGAGATTAGAACTGTTGTGCAAAAGCAGAAAACAAATCAGACACCAAAAAGAAAAATGGCCAAATATGTCTCTCTTTTACCTCATGATGAAGAGCTTGTTTATAAAAGAACTCATATGTTAACCAATAAGAATAGGAAATCAAATATTGGTCAATCTATAAAGGTCATGTGCAGCAGTGAAGAACAAACTCAAAGCTCTAATGGAAGCAGAGAAATCATAACACCAGGTGCTGAGTTAGAGGATGGCATTGTTAAAAAAAAAACAAAATGGTATTTGATATGAGTTGAGGAAGAATAAATTAATTCTTAGTGACCAAACATTTGAGCTTAATGTTAGCCAATTTTATAGGCCAGATGAAGGACACTCACAATATCAAATTAGAAAGGCCCATCACCTACATCTACATAATCTAAAAACATTGTTCAGGTTCAATCCATATGCATATGTGGTGGATTATGTGGTTCTTGTCGATCCACATCAGGTTCCCAACAAACAGGCATTTGACAAGACAAAATTTTTTTATTATATAAATATTATGTAACTGGAGGGAACCATTTGGTAGAGGCTAAAAGACAGTTGATTGAGGAATATCCCAACAACTGTATTTTTAAAAGAGTGAAATGCATCATTTATGTTGGCTTAACAGAAATAGAATCAAATTTATTGGCATGGGATCATAATGCAGATAATGAGTACAGAATGAAAATGACTTTCATCCAAATGGTTAGATTTATTCATAATGAATTCATAGAAAAATGTGGTGGGGATAAGACACAAGTTAGTCTAACATTTCAGAAGGAATGTTTAATGGAAACAGGTTATCAAATTGATGAAAAAATCAAAACAAAAGATGGAAAAATGCATTCAAGTATATTTAGAAGCATGGATAACATTTTTCAATTGGCATTTAGAACTGGGGAGATATGGGATTTGACTGATGAGATTTTTGACCAGTAGGAGAATATCTCTATAAAAAATCAGAAGGTTAAAAAGAGTAAACCCATAATATGTACCAAGAGTAAGATAGATCCTGAAATGAAGCAACTTCCATAGGATATGACTATCACACCTTGGAGAACAATGCAAGGTGTGAAGGATGAGAAACTAGTCAAATTAGTATTAGCCCGTGTGAAGTTGGGTGAATTATCAATGGAAGAAATGTGTGCAGAATTTCAAAAGTAAGTTTCATGAATTATTTCTTATTTTCCTTTCATTATAATTTTCTTTTAAATAAAACATAATGTTGTTGGTATAATTTGCTATACATGTCACTATATTAACAGTTTTAACTTTATTTACTCAGTCAGAAGATTTTTATGAAAATACAATAACATATGGTGAAAATGTTGAATGAAGATACTTGGGATGATGTTGTGTGCCACTACCCAAAAGCAAGTTCTAGAACAACACTTAAATATTTTTATATTGCATTCAATAATGTATGTTCATTTATACATTCATTTTATTCATGTTTAAAATATTTTTATTTTATTACTTGTACATATATATTTGTATATCATTAAAGATGTCGAAGAAGGATGGAAATGGAGTACCAAATACTTTCAAAAGATTTATTGAAAAAATTAAGTTGGAAAAGATGAGAAAGAAGCATCTTATGAATGTTGAACTTTATCTTACTCTTAATCATTACATTTGGAATGGGCGTGACAATATCCAATATCAAATAATACAAGGTGACTGTGAAGACATTGCATCACTAATACCTAAAAGGGAATATGCCCTAGTTATTGTAGATATTCCTCATGGTTTCAATTTCCAAGACATTGAATATGATAGTGAACCATATACTTATCAAGCTTTTAGTAAAGTGGTTACGGGTTTTTGAGAAGTTACAACATCACCACTTTGGTGATTTGTGACATTTCATTCAGACACAGAGTTTTTAATGTTATTAACAAGCTTCAAGGGAAAATAAAACTCAAGGATGCAACTTACATGGTAAGACATTGAAATTGTGTGTTTGATTACTGTTAATTTTTTTTTTTTAATGAAAAATTTAATTGAACTTTTACTATGTTATGTTACACGCATAAGTCAAATATTGTTTCTTCCTAAGATCAGCCTATTATAAATGATTGTGATTTCAACATATTGAATGTTAGAAAAAAGAGGATAGCTATAAGCATATTCTTATGAATCAAGTAGATGGGAAGAGTCGTAGTAAAGTATTGGTTCATGATGCGGTTGTAAGAAAACTAACATATGAGGATAAAGGTGCAAAAGGAGATATAGTTAAAATTTATCAAAAAACGCAAGCATTGATTAAATATATTATAGATCTATGTTCAAATGAAGGAGATTGGGTTTTGGATTTATTCTCGAGTTCAGGTAAGTTTTATTATACAAATTTAAATTTAAATGTTTTATTTTTTACTTTTTATCTCTTTATACTAATTTTCTTACTTATTTATTTTGTGCTTGATGATTAGGTACAACAATAGCATGTTGCCTATCAAAAGGAAGAAATTGCATTGCCATTGAGAAAGACCTAGTGCAATGCAAATTTATTCAACAAAGAATTAACGCTCTTGAATTCCTTCCAGATGCGAAGAAAGAAGCTGGTTTGAGGAAAAGGGATTTTAATGAATCACGTGTGGTAAAAAAAAGAAAAGGAACCACAACCACCATTATATGGAATGATTGGAAAGGGACACTTTCGAAGATTTGAAGACATGAAATATCCATTAGAAGATGACAATGGCCAAAATCAAGTAAAAATTGTTGCGGAAGAAGCCATCAATGATGTTCTAGATGATGTTGAACATGTATTAGTTGATATTGTTGATGATCTTTAAGTTATGCTTTCAAACAAAGCTCATTTTTGAGATCTATGAATCATTTTTACTTGTAATTTTTAGACTTTGATATTTTATGAGAAGAATACTTATTTTTTTGCAAAAAAACATGTGATTACTATTATTTGTCGACATAAAATTCAATAAAAATGCTATTTTCTTAAGTTTTTTTGTTAAGATTTTCCCAAAATTTTAGTTTATTTAACATGTTTTTTTTAACAAAAAGTCTCTAAAAATGTATTTTTTGCATTCTATTTATATTGAAAATTTGTATTTTTTTGTCATATCGTTCAAAATATTGGTTTTTTAGCGACAATTATTTGATGCGCATGGAAAAATTAATTATCAATACATAAACTTGTAGAAAATATAAATTTTATAATATTGACCCTTTTTTCATTTTTTATCTATGTGAAAAAGTGAAGATATCATTACAAATTTTTATTTAAAAAAAAATTATTTTTTTCTTTTTAAAACACAAGTACATAAATGCACTTAAAAATAAACATCTCATGGAAGAAGAAGACATTAGAAAATGTATAGTGTCAAAATCAATCCTCTAAACAAATGTTGGTGATGATACGCCACCACTATTCAAAATCAATATAAAAAGCATCACAAGAAAAAGAAAAAGAAATTAAAGTGCCAAAAACATGCTAAAAAAAATAATGATTCTGCATCACCACTTTTCAAACTCGGGTGTTTTTCTTGCTACATCAAAAAGTAGGTACCAGTGCACTGACCTATTTCATCAGTAACAGTGTTTCACCTGTAACGTTGGGAGAATGGTTAAGAACATTTCCCAAATGACCACTAAGTGAAGACATAGGTTATTTCCCCACGTAGGATAAAAAACCCACGGTGAGATGGGAATTTAAAAATGAAACGAAAAATAAAGAAACACAACCAAGTATATATGAAGGACAGAGAGAAATTTACCTAATATGTCGGCTGTCAAGGCTAAATCCATCATGGGTTTTCCATGCAACTATCAAAGACAAAAATTAGGAGCCAATATGCAAGATTTACGAACAAATACAACCATACATTCCATGCCAAGAGAAAGCAATGAGAAATCACAGCAAAACCCTTACGTTTGAGCCAAATGACGAAGAAACACATTGCATAGAAAATAATCCTACAACCAACATTCCATTGACACAAGAGACGTCATCGTGGTGGGTTCAAGCTATCATGGCACCATGGATTCAATGTGCAGGTATCTGCTAATGGTAGCATAACTCCCTCAAGTCGTGACTCCCGCAACTGAGTAAGTGAAAAGTTGAAATGAGGTAAAGGAAGAGTAGGTAAATGCTTAGGGTTTTCATGATGCTTATGGATCGTAGATCCTCCTCCCATCGATCTCGGTCGTCCCTCCATGGTATAGAAAAGTGCAAAGGTCATGTGAGGAGGACATACTAGCACATGGCCTCTAAAAACTGGCTAGGTATGGGTGAGAAACGTCATGAGGGGAGGACAATACATTAAGTGCGTAATGAGGCAGGTGTTAAACCTTAGTTTAAGACATAAGAAAACTATATGATTATGGTAGTAGGCAGGGATATAATTGCCAAGCCTTTGTATCAAACCATAGGAGGACTATATGTATATTGAATATTTGGAGTAAGGGTATAGAGTAGGTTGAGTTAATATAGGTAATCGTATGGTAAAAGTACTAAACTATAGGTAGTGCATGTAAGTAAATAAAGAGTTAGGAGTTATTCAAACTTGGTAAGTACGAAAATAAATAAGGACTATAGGTAAGGACAAAAATTAGATGCGTAATGGTTAGGGAACCATTATAACCTTTATGTATATGAAATTAACTAGGGAAATATGAGTCCTCCAACCTTAATTAAATATCAAATTTAGTTAAGATGTTAAGATGGTGGAGGAGGACTCATTAAACGAGAAGAGTGACATGATAAAAAATAAAAAAATTGGGGACATGACATATTAGTAAGTCATGTTATTGTAACAATTTTTATTTAGTATTCAATGATCTTCATGGTTAAGAATAATGTTACATATTTCTTTAAATGTATATATGTTTAATTCATATTTATTCTTTTTATCATTAAAATTAATAACCAACCTATAACCATTTTAACTCTAAGAGGGGGATCAAATCTCTCTCTTGAGGTGAATCTAGGGTGGTTTAATTATTGGCCTTTGAATATGCCACATTAGAGAATAATACCATGGGAAAAAATGGGGATGGAGAATTTTAGGTTTTTGATTTCATTTTATTTTGTTTTAGTTGTATTTGTTCAAGATGTTAAACATTATAACCTATTCCACATATTAAGTTGGAGAGCATGTCTTAGCTTAATAGTAATTGAAATAAAGTTAAAATTTAATTATTTTATATGTTTCTTGTATTAAACTAGAATGAGAATTGTGTATTTAAATGTAAGTATGTGTCTATATATTCACAAAACATTTATGAGCCCTCTTATATTAGAAAACTACATTTATTTCTACAGGGACTCCAAAAGAGACAATAAAAAAAAGGTTTTGTAGGTATATAGCTTACAACATTGACGAAAAAAAAAAAAAATTTACATGTCATACTATAAGTCATTATAACGCTATGGAATAGGAGAAGGCCTCATTTTACCATTGATTTTTAAATCTTTCAATCTTAATTCACACCATTCATTAGCAAATAAGGCCCCATATTTATTGAGATCATGGATAACATGGAAATATGCTATTGAAGAGAACCCTTGTGTTTCTTTCCTAATTCCTTACATAGGACTTTGTAATTCTTTCCCCTAAATGTTGATTATGAATGAGGGAGTCTCCCAAAAAAGTGAAAGATGTTTCTTGTTTTTCTTGCTAACTCAATCATGTGGTAGAGGGAATAAGCTTCAACTTTGATTTTTTTTCATGCATCCCCCATCAATGCTCTACAAATTTTACTTCCAACAACCTAAGGCTTATTATGAGTTGATTAGATTAATTTAAT
This sequence comes from Pinus albicaulis, assembly GCA_034641835.2. Lineage (NCBI taxonomy): Eukaryota > Viridiplantae > Streptophyta > Pinopsida > Pinales > Pinaceae > Pinus > Pinus albicaulis. The sequence continues at coordinate 6,296,679 of CM076583.1, read as the reverse complement.
TTTTAAATAATGTTTACTAGTCATTACACATATAGGTGTGTCTATTTTGGAGTAGAGCTTCCATAATTTAAATTTAATTTATTAATAATAATTAGGTAGATGGTAAGGATTTCACCTTAGTGGACTCTTATAGACAAATCAAAAGTTTAGGTATATTTTATAATATTCATAGTATTGTAAAGAAATCAAAAGTTTAGATTTATGTCTAAAGTAGTTGTTCCCTCTTCTGCCTAAGTGAGTTATGGTTTTTTGGGCATGTGATATTGATAAGCCTTGGTATTGGCCACTAGTACTATAGCAAAGGCTATTTATAGATTAAGAATCCTCATAGCTTGTAAACAAATCAAAAGTTGAGATTTATCTCCAAAGTAGTTATTCTTCAGGTGCATAAGTATCAATTTGATTTTATTTGTTTTCATTTGATTGTGTCAAAATAGCTCTAGTGAAAAATGATATGATTTTGAGGTGTAGACAACTTGATTTGAATGGTTTGAGGGGTTGAATATAAATTGGTTTGGAGTATTGTTATTTTTTAATTTTTCATGGTTGTCTTGTCACCAATATTTTTTTTTTCTATATCATACATAATATCAAATATTTTTTTGTAACTTGATAGGGGTGGCTTATATTGGAATTGAGATTTAATAATTTATCACACTCTATCCCAAACCCCATGGACCAGAATTTTGGTTTTTAATTAAATGAATGGTTAAGATTTGTTCTCATGGAATCACTCTTTATCTTATACAACATCCAGAGGACAATGTCAAAATGTTACAAATAGTTTTATGTTTCAATACTAGAGATTCATTTGATATAGGCATGAAATTATAAAATAACTAAAATTTTATAAAACACTTCACTATCCTCTCCATTAATTTTATTCATTTGCTTCATTCCCATCAACCAAATCAATTCTTTTCATTCCACTTTCTCCATAAGTCCCCCTTTCATTCCCCATTCTAGTTTCAATTTTTCATTCTTATTCTTATTCCTAAAAACAAAAAAATACTCACAAGGATTAAAATATTTTAAATCTTTGACCACAAAATTTTATCTCTATATGATGCATAACATTGAGAGCATTACCGATCCTTAAAATAAATTTGAAATTTATATTATTGTTGATTTGACCACAAACTTGTATTGCTAACATTGAGAGCATTATCTATCTTTAAAATAAATTTGAAATATATATTATTATTGTTATTTATTGAATTTTTTGGTTGTTTAGACTAAATTCTAATCACCCACTGTGCACCCCATCACCCATCACGGACTGTTCTACATCACTTAGGCTTTGTTTTCGAATTATAATTATTATATGCAACTTTTTTTTATTAATATTTTGTATTTCCATTAAAATCAAATGTTATGAATTAAAATCTGACAATCAAACGTTATGAATTAAAATGAGACGCATCATGTTGTCTGATCTTACTAATATTCTTCAATTAACTTCTTTATTCATCTACCCTATCTCTGCATTGTAATGAGAAAGATAAAATTAGTTATAATTATTCTAGCGTCCTAAGGGGAATTGGAATCGGACAATCAAATGTTATGAATTAAAATGGAGGGGAATTCGAATCTAACAATCAAACGTTGTTATGAATTAAAATGTGACGCATCGTGTTGCCTGATCTTGCTAATATTCTTCATGTAACTTCTTTGTTCATCTAACTTATCTCTGCATTGTAATGAGAAAGATAAAATTAGTTATAATTATTCTAGCATCCTGACGGGAAATGGATATTAGAAAGATACATTGTATAATATAACATATAAATTCTCAACTTTGAGAGCAAGGCGCTAGTGTTGTGAGTAAATCATAATAGTAAGTAGTAATAATAAGTTTTAATAATACTTAGTAAGCTAATAATGGGCTCGAGACTTTTTTTTGAATGAAGAGCAATTTTATATTTATATTCACAATATCTTTAATATCTCTTGTATGTTTAAGAATGAATGATATCATGTAAAATGTAAAATTAATGTCTATTTATTTATTAAATTTTAAATTTTATTTGTTAAATTGAGAATGTCAAAGATATATTTATTTTATTTTTTTAGATTTATATAGATATATGTTTGATAAGATAAATTAGTTTTTATTAAAAAAATATTCATTATAATGTTTTTCAATATTTTTATTCTTATTAAAACATAATTTTATAAAATTAAATATATATATATATATATATATGTTATGTGAAAATTGTTTAACTTTTATTTTTGAAAGATTTAATTTCTTTATGACATAAATTTATTAGCTTTCCCTCCAAAAAACTCCCTCATGCTTTTTGTTGCCATCTTCATTTCCAACTTCTGGTTGCTTCCATCCACAACTTTTAATATTCAATATTTATCATTGACATTAAAGGTCTATGTTAATAAAATATGTTCACATTTTCCTTTTCATACCTCTTAGATAGTTTATCAAATTATAGTTACCTGATTTTAATTGGAAATGCTATGATATTTAATTACTCATACAATAATTGCACACTAAAATCGTGGGTTTAATCACACACTAGTTGGTTTAGGACAACGCAGGAAAATTCCTCATAGAACACACCTCGATAGACGAGGTTCCGTTGGAACCGTTTGAGTGTCGACCAGCTTAGGTTTTGGAAAAAATTTGAGGGGATTGATTCTGTGGTCACAACAAATTTATGGCCACATACATAAAACAAAGAGAAAATGAAATGAATTTTCCTTTAACTTAATCTATGTGATCAATCAAGCAAAAAAAATGGTTTTGTTTGTTTGCGCATGATACTCAAAATCCTAGAAGACTTAATAAGTCCTCACACACTCAAAAGTAACTAGGCCTTTAGATTACTTCTTGCAAGTGTTGGCACAATGTCCCATAAGAGTTGGTGACGCCCCCAGTTAGCCGAAGAGAATCAATCAAGGTAAGGGTAGAGGGTCTGGTGCTTGCCTGCACCGTCACCTATAGGGTAAAGGATTCCCTAGTTTTGTCCACTAAGAACCACTGTCCCACGTGAGCGTTTGAGTCTTGGGCTTCTTGGTAGTCAGCTAACGGTACCGAGTATCAGCCGAGTCAGGTAGCCCCAACTGATACCGCACACACTGCGCCTAAGCCTAACCCCCTCTGAATCGGGTCTCTGTCGCACTCGGGTTTTCTTTTCCGTGGGCTCATAGGTGGATTTTAAAGCTCCCTAAATACAAAACTTCTATGTTTCAATGTGAAGTGTCATCAAGGAGGCTTATTGGATGCCTACCCCCTTGATCCTAACTTAATCTATAAATTCTCTTATGGCCCCTGTGGGGAGAATTTACTGAGTTGGTTTAAGTTATTTTTAGGTGGCTTTATTTTCTTAGTGGGTGAATGTGTGTGAGCGTATGGTGAACAATCTCATAATTTGAACATATGGATATCGGTGATCCTTTACAAAAGTCCCCTAGTTAAACTATGTGACGTTGTTTCTTGCTCAAATAGAAAGCATTTGCGGATAATGGGCCACTTCCAAATGCTCCTAGTTAGTTTATGTGAGTGACTAAAGGGAGATGGAAAATCACGAATGTAGAGCATTCATATGATTTTCTAGGGTCACCAAATGGTACAAAGATAGCATAGATTACTTGCTCTAATTGGCGATTCAATCCTAGTCCCGCAATTTCCTAAATGAAAAAATTGAATTTAAACTAAACATTTTCTACACTAGCTTATGCATATGTGGCCTTGAGCTACTTACTTGGACTAGTTAAGCTAAGTGTGCATACCAGAATGTGCAAAAAACATAAATTTTTCGGAAAGCGATGATTAATTCGCCCCCTACTTAAACTATGTGAACACTTTTTGCAAAACCAACTTAAATGAAAACTAACTAAATGCCTACAGAAAGCAGCAAAAAATCATTTTTCAGAAGCTGTGGGGTATCAACACAGGTGTGGGAAGATACATTAGGGTCTTCCCAACACACTTGCAAGCAGAAAAAAATGCAGAAAATAGGGAGAAAAACTCTCTCTGGAATTTGCACGCAAAAGCCTTTGACATGTGCACCTTCTTGGGGCAAGGTCACTCCTGAATGCACGTAATGCGCCTCTATGAGGAAAAACTGCGCGTAAAAATCCTGCAAGTAAAATAAAAAATAAGGAGTTTCCTTCTTCAGTCTGTCACCTCAGTGGCTCTAGGGACTGCAAGATGGGTCAGAGGATTGTCAGCTCCACTCCAGCATAGACAAAAGGGTCATGTGAAAAATATGGCACAACCACATAAACTTGAAACACGTCAGTGGAGTCGCCAATCCTACTGTTGTGGATTAGTTTCACGGGTGTACGAAATCATACAAGCTTAGAGAGTTTGGTCTACTCTCTAAACTATTGGTAACAGGCAGAAAGTGTGGGAGCTCAAAAGCATAAAACTTAATGAAAATAATATGCTGAAGTATGCTCTAGTTAAACTAAAACTAAAAAACACAACTAAACAGAAGCTATATAGAGATTTCCAAACAATAATAATGAAAATGGTGGATCGATGGTCTCTTATTATTAAATGTTTGGAATGGAGAAGAAATTTTACCCACTTTCCAAAGGGCACCTAGGCAATGGCTCTAGGTCCCGATGCAAGGATGTTGCCTTCCAAGCTCTGCCTCTGATGCAGTCTCACTCTCTCTGTGTGCTGTGGTGGACTAAGATGTTGGGTGGCCAACTATGGAGTCCTATTTAGCTCTAGCTCTGGGTCACACACAATGCTGGTGTTGCCTGGGAAACTTTGGCCAGCATAACCTTGTGATCACCATTTTCTCATCTCTTAGTGGGTTTATATAGGTGAGCTTCAAATCCTCCTTCCCTCCCTTGGTACATGATGGACTAAGATGTTGGGTGGCCAACTATGGAGTCCTATTTAGCTCTAGCTCTGGGTCACACACAATGCTGGTGTTGCCTGGGAAACTTTGCCCAGCATAACCTTGTGATCACCATTTGCTCATCTCTTAGTGGGTTTATATAGGTGAGCTTCAAATCCTCCTTCCCTCCCTTGGTACATGATGGATGGTGACCCAAGGGAGAGGTGTGATTCCATTGTGTGCTCAAATATTCTTTTGTGTGCTCACATAATGTCTAAGGAGGCGCTAGTGGTTGTCCTTAGGCAAATTTCACATAAGGAGTAACTTTCCTTTGCTTGTTGTGGTCCCAAAAAGCGACCTTTTTCCATTTTCAGGAATGCGCGCTTATCGGGCAAAAAGGTGCGCAGAAGGCACTCTTCGCGAAGGAAAAAGTGCGCATTCGAGCATTTATGACTAGTTCAAATCTAATTTTCTCAAAACCTTAGAGATTTTAAATACTTCTTGATTCCATAATGTATTCCTGTCATGTAAATCCTTGGGCTCGACATTAATTGATGTCATCTTCTGACATTTTTCCTATTAATAATATATATATATATATATATATATATATATATATATATATATATATATATATATATATATATATATATTTATATGCTAACACTCGATGCTGTGAAGTCATGTCATATGGTTGCAGGTAATGGACTTTTGTATTTAGAAGTATGATCTACGAAAGAGGATCTATCACAATGCACTGATAGATGAAATCAACGTAATATATATCATCATACGGAATATGAGGAGGTTGTATATGAACAAGGAACTAGAAATGGTAAGTTCCTGGGAATGAAAATGTGCAGAAAGGAAGAGATCATGAAGTGCAACCATGTCAAGAGGTAGTTATCATCTGGAAGCCAAGAAGATGTGACTAGAGTATCTCCTAGGAGGATATGTAGAATCTGATAAAGAAGAATACCCTTGAAAAAACATATCATTATGAGATGTGTCAATCTGAATAAAGGATGCTGATGCCTAAAAGAAGATGTCATGGTGAAAGATCATCACTGAGGTAACCTTTGTTTTAAAAGTTCATATGTATATGTTTATCTAGATGAATTTTTGCAGGGCTACTAATCATGAAAAAGGATGTATGATCCTTGGAGATGATTCGAAGGAAAGTAGCATGGCATAATGGTGTACCAAACAAGAAATAATGATGAATCACATTCTGATGGTTGACATGACTCGTGACTGAAAGTGATGGATGATATATGCTTTATGAAGCCAAAGGTTGAATATTCCTTAGTATCAAAATCCAGGACATCGAGGGGAGGAATTCTTAATGAGAAGCTCAGTGTCTCACCCTTGCTGCTACATGACCCTGGTTGAGAGGGATCCTGGTGGTAAGTTTCTTACTTGGAAAAAACTTGAAGTATGTCCTTCCTGAGTTATGAGGGAGTGATGTATCTGATTCTCTAATACATGTGTCATGCATTAGACCAGGACTAACAACCATAAGTCTTAGTGAAGTCCATGTGGAGAGAATCGATATACACATCATTCCAGTCTTCACCTGGAAGACAGAATGGAGGATTAGGTAATCATCTGGCATTCGATACTCTTTGAGAATGAGATAGTGCATTCAATATGAGAGTATTCGAGGACCAATATTATTTGAGGGCTAGCTACTCAAGAGAAGAATAGTCCAAGAAGGTCATATTCTAGGAACACCCGAGTGGAGTATGTACCTTGGAGAGACAATGACTATAGTTTCTATAAGTCATGAGTCTCATCATCATTATAGCCCATTCTCTCATTGAGAGATGGAGCTGTTAGTGAAGGCCTTGCACTAGGAAAATACTAGTTGATATGATGTTATACAGATGTGATTACCAATCCGATTCTTCTTATGAGATTCTTTAGTTTGAAAGTGACCATGTACCTATATGAATACCTCCCTAGTTAAGAGGGAGTGTTGAAAAGTGTAACTAGGATCGGTCTTCATATTGACTATGTAATTATGAAAAGAAGAAGACAAAGATAATAAAATGTATTTTTTACTTGCTTCATGGGTTTCATGAGCAATAATTTATTATAGGTTAATAGACTTCTTCTTAATGTCTCTCTAAGGTTTTTTCTTCTAGGGATAAATGTAATTAAGTGTCATATATATATATATGAAGGATATAGTCTAAATAAATGCTCCAAGACCTTGTCTAATAATCCGTGAAATAATAGATTATGACAACCCTAATCTATGTTGAAAGATAATATTATATGATGTGTTAATGTCGGGCTTCCAACAACATGACTAGTCGACCTACAAGCAATAGGATGGTCGACTTAAAGTCCGTGAACATGTTCCTATATATACACCTATTCTGCGTTCATTTTGGAGAAAAATATTTTCGGTCATCTCTGAAACAGAAGTGCAGAGTTCTAGGAAGAGCTTCAGTGTGAATTTTTGAAGAGTTTCAGGAAATTTTAATATACATACACTCTTGTGGTATCTTAGTGCAATAGCGTGTTGCAGTATTCTAGAACAGAAGTGCATATTATAGGGAGAGTTTCAATGATGTGTTTTAGGTCTGGTTAAGATACACCTTGTGGTATCTAAGTATTATATATGTTGCGGTGTACTAAAACATAAGTGTGGATCATTTTGAAGCAGCTACATCATGACAAGGAAGTGCAAGAGTAGTGTTGAAGTGCAGATCTATCCAAAGATTGTTTGTGGACTATCCTAAAGTGAAGCTGCCGATAAAGTGTTTCATTGATACAGTGGTCAGAAAGAGGAAGAAATAGGAAATTAAATCTATGACTTACTTTCCTAAATACAAATTATATATATCTCATGTAACTGAAGATTCAACTGAAGGTTCAAACAAAGTGCTGTTGCAGAAAAATGAAACTTGGTGAAGAGAAGAAGGATCAACATTGAAGGACATAAAAGAAGAAAGGTGAAGGTCTTGGATGCATATATATGTCAAGGGTATAATTCTTGGTCATGGTACTTGTCATATGAAAACCTATAAGAATAATTTATCATGGGTTTTCCTCTCCAAGAGGGAGAGGCTTTTCCGTGGCTCTAGGAGTCTAATTCTTGTGTCTCGTGTATTCTGATAATTGACTTGATGAAATATTAAATAAGATAACTATTGAAATACATAAGTAACTCAAGTAACCTGACAAGTAATTATCAAGAAGATAATTTAAATTAATCACTAGCCCTCCAAATTCTCAACAAAAGGTTGGAGGCTTTATCCTGCAGAATTCCACCTCTAACTCCTTCCTCCTTTTGACTTAGAGTCTTCTTTCCCACACTACTTCCCACTCTCATAATTCTCTGAGTTGGTTTCTTTTTATTTTCTGTACATTTTTACTTGTTCTCCCTCTTGGTGACTGGATATAGAGGTTAATTCTCTTATCAACCTCTCTTGTTCATTGCTAGCTTGTAGTAAACGTTCATTGCTAGTCCTTATCTGAACCATTTCCTGCTTAATTTTTTAACAATTTCTAGCATCTCGATGTTGGAATCTACAGCAATATCCTCCTCCCCCAGTTCCACATACAACTCTTCTTTATCTGACACGAAAATAGTTGTAATTATTTTTGCAACTTATATCTCATGCACATTAAACCATTAGCATTAATAAACCATAATATGTAGCTGATCATTTTTTAAAACAATTTTTTTCTATACAATTAAAATTTCTAGGCAGCAGTATTTCCAGCGTTGGGGCCATAAGCCCAGTGTTTTAACTTGGGCTCTGATACCACTTGTCATGTTCCCATTTTTTTATTTTCCCATTTACTTTTCTTGTTTAATGATTCTCATCCCTATTTAACATTTTAGATAAACTTCATGTATGCTTAGGCTACAATGGTCCTCTATCTCTAACCCTTTTCTCATTAACTAAGACTCTTACCTACAATGTCTTAGTAGATTGGATCCTTACTAGCTGAAGGAGTCCTAATCATTTCGTTATTTACATGCAAATTTCATAGGTAATATTTGTAACCTAAATTTATATACATTAACCTATACTCTAACTTTTACATACCTTTACATACATTAACCTTCATATATGTTAACCTATACTCTAATATTTCAATTACCTGTAGTCCTAATATGGTATACTCTATATACCTTTACTCCCATATTAAACATAGATAGGGTTCTACTATGATTTGTAATGAGGGATTTAGCACCTTTCACATAACTCCATTTCACACTTAATATGTGACCCTACCTCAATGAAATTTCCCTCTCAGAATGAACCATGCGGCAGAGGCCATGTGCCCTCACATGGCCTTCACCCTTATCGATGCCATGGATGAATGACTGAGATCAAAGGGGATAGATCTAAGACTCAAATCCATTACGAAAACCCTAAGGATTTTACGAGGGAAAATTTTAAGGATGGAAATTTATCTTAAACTTTAGAAACCTTGGCGAATCTTCCGAGTCCCTAATATGTAGACTGTAAAATTCTTGTTGATATTTTTTTAAACATATCAAAATTTACAATGAATTTATATAGTCTCTATATTTGTTTGGTGATTTTTAGGATAAAATAACTTTATACTATAAAATTTGGGCAAATCGCTTTTAGAAAAAATGGAAATTGGCAAATATTTGTTTTGTAAAAACCATGAAAAATTAGCCCCTAAAATTTTCCATGGATATATATTACGTTGATTTCATCTATCAGTGCATTGTGAGAGATCCTCTTCCATAGATCGTACTTCTAAATACAGAAGTCCATTACCTGCAACCATATTACATGACTTCAAAAAGATCTGTTAGTATATATGTATATATATATATATATATATATATATATATATATATATATATATATATATATATTTATATATACCTCGTACCTTTTTCCTTGAGTCATCCTGTAGCAGTTTTTCTAGAATGAAGAGATTCATTCCCTTGAATTGCTCCATCAGTATGTCATCACATTCCAGAATTAGGTTTCCATGATGACCCTTGAACTTCGATGACTCCCTTCCATCAGTAATGTTATCAGAGAGGTTTTTCCAGATTTGTTTCACCAAGAGCTCCTATCATGTTTTTATCATGATGCCATTAATATATATTTCTTTCTGACATACTATTTTACAACCAAAAAAAATCACTTAAAGGAGAAGATGATCTCAATCATAGTAAAGATCCCTCGCTTCTTCTTTCTTATATTTCTTTCCATCAGGTTCTTCCCTCACATCTAAGATATAGTCTTCTTCCCTTTTCCTCTTGTCCTTGTTAGATTTAGGATAATCTCTTTTATAATTCCCAAGTTCATTACATCGAAACCATCGTACATTGTCCATATTTCTTCTTTTATTCTAAGGACCAAATTTACTGAATCTACCTTTCTTCCTAAAAGTGGCTATAAAGGCTTGATTCCCTTCACTTGATCCTATATCAGCTTTGGTTTTCAATATTGTTTCCTCTATTTCACATCGAGACCATAAATCATGGAATGGTGTGGCCTCTTTCTTCCCATATAAACTTGAAGTGAAGTTTCCCCATTCCTATAGTAGAGAATTAAACACCACTGTAGTCATCTCACTGTCAGACATTACTTCTCCTAGTTCCTGCAGTTTATCTCTTATTTTAGAAATCCTCAAAAAGTATGGAGTGATTCCTTCTTCCCTTGACAATCTAATTTTATGTAATTCTTATCTCAGAGAGATTGATTATCCCACAGTACTTATATAGAATAGCTCCACCAATTTCTCATATATTTCTTTAGCAGACTTTAGTTTTGATACATAGGGAATGAGTGAGTCCTTAATGGATTCTATGAGAATCCTTTGGGCTCTGATTTCTCCCTTCATGTACTTTGCATGAGTTGGAGCACCTTTTTTTGGTGGTTGAATTATCAATCCATCGATGTAGTCCATAACTTCATCTGTAATTAAATTCAAATTTGTCCTCTTCTTCCATGCGCTAAAGTTTGATGACCCAACCAGCTTGTTCCTCTGTTTACAATAAGTCATCTTGACAGATTTAAGTAAGGTCATAAATACTTACTTTACTAGAGTGGTTTTTAGCTTCCTTGATGATGGCAAAGGATTTAGGAGCTTCTTCTAAGATAGAAATCTTTAATCTAGGTGTTCTTGAATCCTTGATGGCAAACGATATCTTCAAAATATGATATCCTCTTCAATCTGTTAGACTCCTATACCAATAGGTGTCATATTTCATGATTGACTTGATGGACTATGTAATATGTTCATACCTTTTCTTGTTGCAAAGGTTTTCCATATTCTCAAAAAATCAAAAAATCAAAAAAATTTAAAAAATGTAAAGAGTGTATACCCTAAAAGAAAAATCAAAGGGTGAAAAAATAAAAATGACCAAAAAAGTGAAAGAAAATAAACCCCACCAAAAGAAAGGCCAAGGAAAGTGTGCAAGTCTAAATGCCACTACTTTTTTCTCTGATGTAATAATCAAATTGTGTGCAACTTGTATCTTATGCCACAATTTATGAATAGTCAAACAGTTTAAGCTTGGCTAGTTCATCTTTCAATTTCATGTTTTAGAGATAGAGAATAAAATCTGACCAAACTGTTTAATCTTGGCAAATAAGTAGATAGGTAGAGTGAATAAAAGGAGCTAAACAGCTTAATCTGAGCCCTTGGATGTAATTAGGTTAGAATTAGATAGGTTTCTATATGTAAAAGAAAAAGTGTGATAAGGGTTTGCTAGTCTAAGTGCACCCTAATAAAGAAGAAAAAATGGTAGGGTAAAGTAGGTAGAGTAGGTAGATGATGTTGCTGAATTACATGTGATGAATGATGGTTTTAGATGTGTTAAATCTTTTATTTTCATCACAAGTGCAAAGGTAGACAATACACTGGAAAAATTTCAGGTAAGGCAAAGTCAAATTACTAACTTCCTTTCTCATTTTTCCCTAAAAGCTTCACTAATTTTCCCTAAGTACTAAGGTATTTGAAAATTAAAGGGGCTCAAGGCATTTCCTTGACTTTTGGAGGGACCGGACCCTCGGCCCAATAATTGGAAAAAACCTAAGTACTTAAAGTCATTCATCATCACACTCATTCACTTCTAAAAAATCTTTTCCTAAGTAAAATCCCATTTTACTTAGGAAAATCATGCAATATTCCATAAAAACCCTTTTCATGCAAGCATAAGTTAAATACATTATTCTAATGTTTTACACTTAGCGCTTTAGCTCATTTGTCATATTAATTTCTAATTTATTATTTAAATCCCTATAAGAATGAACTTCTCATATTATATATAACTCATTTTTTTTTTAAATACCCAAAAACCCATTTATTATAATTTTAGTCAAAGTATTTAATCCCCATATGTTTAAATAAAACACCCCCATTATACTCCCTTTGGCTAAAATACATCTTTAATATTAATCCCGCCCCCTATGGTAATTAGATTAATCTGATTTAATTATCATATAATAGAAACACATTGAAAAACAATTAAAACATGTTTTATTACGTGTTTTAAAACAAAAATAATCCTTCCCTTGTGTATTTTTATCCCCCGACTCCCTCCCGATCACTTTTCCATGTTTTAAAAAGGAATTAATTAATCCTCACGATTAATTAATAACCTGTATCCACCAATTGAATCATCCCCGATGAGATTAATTAACATTTAATTATATTGGGCCCGCCTGTTATTCTCCCGTCACCTTATCGCCCCGACCACCGTTCGATCAACCCGTCTACGATTAATGGCTATTGTCCATATCGCTAGCCATCCGTGTCTGAATGATAACGCATGATGGCCAAGCATTTTTTTGGATCGTACAGTGCCACGCGTCGTTCATCATATGGAATCGCTGCCCATCCGCTCAAAATCGCCCTGTCCCAAAAGCGGTGCGACGGAAACCGCTTACCGCCTGTCTCCCCTGACGAAGCCTCCGTACTTGCTAACGTCATCAATCAAAAGCCCGCCAAACTTTTGAATTTGTGAATAAAACAAACAAATTCGTGTCATTTTCATTATCCTGTGCAGTAACCAGTGTCATGGCCAACCGATTTCGAATTTAACTGTCAAAGTGTGCCGACCGTTACCTCGCTGAAGAAAATTGCAGTCAAGTAATCTAGAGTTCATTCGCCATAGCCAACACCTGTTTAACCATTGTTCTTTTCCCGTAAACAGGTATTTACTCCAATTTCCCACTGAACTCTGTAAAAAATTCTGGTTTTGGTTTTAATTCCACACTAAAGACTAAAAAGAAGTTCAATTTGATCTTTTTTATTCCCAGAACTGCAATTATATTCCCAAACCGGTGATTGTGCCTGGTTTTAACAAAAACCCCGAATTCATTTCTAAACCCATAAGAACCAGAAATGGAGGTTCCCGTGGCTTTAAATGTCGCACCCTTGAATGCCCCTCACAGAAAATTAGATTACTTGCCATTAGTGGACAGATATTTTCAAATTAAAGACCTGCTTCTTAGTGAAAGTCCCCTTCGAATTTTTTTCTACCGCAGAGACAATTACTTGAGAGGTTCTGACATTTTTGGATTATGGGAATCCAATCTTCCCATGTACCTTCTCCCCTCAGTTCACATTTTCCCTGAGATAATCCATTACTGTCATGCAAACTATGATCCCAATCAACGAGCAGTTTTATCCCCAATTTAGAATGTCCTTTTTCCCATAACTGCTCATTCTATCAACGAGATGCTACAATTTCAACCTGTTCAAGCCCTCACTCCCCTTTCTATGAGAGAATTACTTGAAAATTCTACCAAATTATCCCATGAAGAGTTAACTCGCCTCTGTCAGACCTTCATGTTGCCAGAACATCAGCCCAAAGGCCCTCCCCCTTATGGGTATAATTTTTTCACTGAGGAGGGTAGACTTATTCTGAACATGATATCCTTTCTAATGGGTTTCAATACTAGTGAATATGTTGACCAATTAACCTTAGCATTGTTGTCTATTTTCACCCTTGGATAGCCCCCTGCTGTCAAGTATGATTTTGCTACATACATTGCAGACAAAATCCATGATCAGTTCATGAGATTAGAGAATGAGAGAGTGTTCAAGTATGCTTCTGTTATTTACCATCTCATGCTCTATTACCAATAAGAAAGTTTCCCTTTTCATGTCAGAAAGCTTGATGCTAAAGGAAATCCTAGGTCTGTGATCTTTTGGTGTGCCACCACTCATAATTCCCGTGATTCTCCTTCTTCCTACAATGAGTTTATTGACCTTTTTGTACACCCTGCAACCACTTTGTTGATAGGAGTCTCTCCTCCTAGGATTAATAATGAATTCAGTAAGATTCTTCAGCTCTCAAAACAATACCGGATAGGTGACTGGTACCTATACCGGAATCACACAGAAATCGGAGTTTATGGGTGTGATTTATGCCCATTCAAGTTGCCCAAGTATGTCCCAATGAGACTCTTTGCATTAGAGTATTTCAGGTAGATGATTAACTCAGATATAGTATATTTTTGTAATGCAAAGAAAAAGGCTCAACTCAGGATTAAAAGCCAGCTAGGTCCCTTTGTCTGTAACTCTAGAGATGCTGGTAAGAAAGCTGAAAGGATATTAGAAGATTATCTTAAATTACAAAAAATTTTCTATTGGGTACCTTATGACCCAAATATCTTTATTTGTGATAGAAGAATGAAAAACAAACTATCACCATACATTCATCATAGAATCCCAGAAATTGAACAGTATGCCAATATGGATGAATGGATGGAAGGAACATTGGTAGAACAGGATAGTGAGTAGGTCAATGTTGAAAATGTAATGAAAGACCCTGAAAAGATACTTGACCTAGACACTTTTGGACAGGTACATATACCAGGTATTGGTCCTTCTTCTGCAGGGACTTCTCAACAAAATTTACAGGAGATCAGTGCATTGGCCACAGTAGAATCTAAAGGAAAAGAAAAGGAGCCTGACATACAAGTATTTGAAAAATTCAAAATTACAGAGAAACCTGACACTTCTAAAGAATAGGGTCAAGTACAGATTCCTCCTACTCAGATCAATGAGCCAGAAATTTCAATTTTACAAACTCCTCTTAATGTAGAAAAAGGCAAGAAAAGAGATGCTGAAGCTGCTACCCCTGTCAGTGGATCTTCTGAACAACAAGATGCTAAAAGACAAAAATTGAACCCTCTTCCAGAAGTGGAATCTGTTCAGGAAATCCTTAATAGTCAAGGGGAAGAACAATTGGGTAGTCAGCAAATAGGTGCAAACAGTGGGACATCCACTACTCTACAGAGAAAAGAGCTGCAAAGGCAGCAAAGTGCAGAAGTGTCATCTTTCAAAACACCATTGAAAGATGCCTGGGACATTAAAATAACATTCATAAATATCAAGGCCAGGAATGATCCTCTCAGACTCCAAGTTTACAATCAATGTTTCAAAATGGCTCCTAAGAATCAGCAAAGGTTGATGTCAGCTTATGACATCCAGCAGGGAAAAATGCTAATGAGTCACTTCAAACCCAAAGTGCAGCAACCTCAGACAACTGCAGATTACATTAGGACCAATTTTGAAGTATTAGCAAAGGATATTCATCCGTTATATCAAATTGAGCTACATAAACAGACAGGTGAGATGATTTATTCTACCCTGACGGATAAATCAATGATGACTCAGAAATTGCAGGATTCTTTGGAGAATACAAATGCTCAATTAAGCCTTGAAAAAGCCTCTTCTCAGGGACAACAGGATTAAGACTTTGGAGGAAATTATCATTGGATTGGGACATAATCCCAAAGATGTTAAGGGAATAGAAGCATCGATCAAGAAAAAAGATGATGATATTGCAGCTTTGAGAAAACAACTAAAGTTACCAGCCTCAAGACATCCTCAGACTGCTGAAATTATAAAGCAAAATTCTGAAGAAGAATTAATGGACTTGCTCTTAAAAATGAATGAGAAACTTAATGAAACGGAGAAAGAACTTGAAAAAGAATTGAAATATAAGCAGCCTAGTGTTCCAGCATCTACACCAGAGGTAATTACAGGTACTACAACAACAGGCCAACCAACAGAATTGCCACATGTGCATACTTCCAATTTGAGTCCAGAAGAGTTAGCAAAATCAATGGAGGAATTGAAACTCCAAGTGACTGAGCTACAGAGGACAAAGGTGCAACTAACCTCTTTGGAACAAAAATATGACCTCTCAAAGATGAGTGTTGTAGATAAAACAAGAGAGGTCAATAGATTAGAAAATTTGGTCCATAAATTAGAAAAGGATCTCACATTGGATAAGCCTTTAAAGGAAATAAATGAAATTCTTTGGGACAACATCATCCAATCAATAAAATATGTCTGGCCCTCAATTCAAATAATGCAGGAAGAAAATGATTTAGTCAAATTGGCTATAGAAGAAGTCATAAGAGCAAGAGAAGAATTGGGAAACAGGCTTGATGAAGTGAATGAACTCATCCATTTTCTAAATACTCAGAACAAGTAGCAACTTGAAGAATTTGGCATTCAAGACAGGAAAGGCGCAATTTTGGAAATAAAGAGAGTTTTTACCAAAAGAACTCTGATGCCGAATTTGGAACGAAGATGCTCTGACATGCAAGAAGAAATCATTGCCTTCATAAAAAGATTTGATATTTTGTTGAATAAAGGATTGCCTATTCCCTTAGTTTCAGAGGATAAATTGATGGACCTTGAAAGTTATGTTGAGAAATTGGACAAGTATGCTGACACTCAGGCCGGTGCCTCAACTATTTCATCAACAGCAGCATTGCCTATAGGAAAAAATCTTCATGATAGATTAGAAAATTTGTTTTATCTTGAGCATGAAGTAAAGCATTTGTTCCCTGCTCAACCTACTTTCTTTAGGTATACAGAGACTGATGAAACTCTCAGAAAGCTGCAAAGGACTAGGATTCCGGAAGATAAATGGTGGGAAGAACTATTAGAACTTTTGTAAAAATTATCCTTACCTGAATTTTTGAGTATGCACTATAGTTAGTCATGATAAAGAAGGATAAAAGTATGAATAAAGGTCAAAGTGTATCAAAGCAGTTAAAGAGTATCAGTGAAACGAAACAACTAGCATAGAATTACTGAAGAGGACAGCAGCAAGCCAAAACATAGGGCCTGCCTCCAGCACATTCTCAAAAGAAGGAAATAGCACAACATCAGTTATCATTTATCCTTATCTACGAGACCATCTATCTCTATTTTATTGTAAAATACTTATTAGTCATCCTAGATAATATCTCAAATTGTTATGAGATATTTTGTATAATTTTTTTGTATAAATACTCCATCAATTGGAGTAGTAAGGGTGGATTCTTATACTTTGCTGTAATATTGACTTTTTCGGAATAAAGTGTTGTTGGAGAAATTTCTTTGTGGCTTGCTGGATGATGAATTGATGTTAAAGACTTTTTACAGGATTCATGTGTCAGACTACAGATCAATAAGTTCATCTTTCTCTTGTGTTTTAAAGTCTTTATATTTGTTTATTATATCACTGTGTTTCATTTCTGAATGATCAATGAAAAGGAGTAAATCAAAAAGTGGTTAAGTGTAATTTGATTTTAATCATTGTTATTCTAAATGTTTTCTTCTAAACTGGTTTTAAACAGTGAATTCTTAATTGCTCCTCTTTTTCTAGTTTATGCATTTTGATTATTTAGTAAAGAATACTTAAATTCTCTTTATTGATAATCACTCAATTTCCCTCTTGGAATGTGTTGAAATATTCTTAATTGCCTTTCATCCATTTTAAATCCATTCCATTCACTTTAGATCTAAAATTGTTCTTTGTTTGATTATCTTGCCCAGTAAAACCATCTTTTGTTTAGAAACTTAATCCAGTGAAGCCATATTTTTGACTCCATAGCCTAATGGCCTGAAACTACTCAATCTTGCCCTCAGTTATCGAATTCCACCATCTAAATTCAAACAAAACCCCTGGACTTTATAACTAGCCTAATACCTTCTAAAATAAAGCTAAATTTTACAGAGAGAGCCCTCTCTAGGTACAGATTGGCTAGATTCTGTACCTAAAAGATTGGTTTGTGGTTACCTCGGACCCCTTTCCTCTTCCAACAACTTCAAGGAAAATCTGAGTGATAACATAGTGGCGACTCCGCTGGGGAATATGAATAATTTTATTGTTACTATTGTTTACTTTATAAACTACAGATGGAGCCTGAAGTTAGCCAGGTAGCCTTTGAACTACTTTTGCTTTGCAATTGCATAGTAAATAAATGTTGCTTCAGTCTATCTCTGGTCTAGTTTATGGACTGAAATTTGGTTTCAAACATTTGATCAGTTCCTCTAGTTAAATAAATCTTTAAGAAAATATAAATCCAATACCTAAAAATTCTTAAAGAGACTATTGAAGTTGTATTGTTCATTTCATTTAAATTAAAAAACCAAAAAACATCACTTGGAAATTTGGCTTCAGAAAGGACTCATTACACCAGGTCTAATCCTGATCCAAATCCACCACCTTTGTTTGAAAATCTGAATCTGATTCCCAGAATTCTTAGAAGACAAGATAGTCAAGAAAGCTCTGGAAGTGCTTGACCTCTTTATAGATCAATATCCTGTCCAGTAAAATGGATTTATCTTGAGGACGAACCTTTTGACGAGTAGTTTGAAACATCTTTATTTGTAAATTTTTTGAATCTGAGTTGTCCAATTTAGTTCCAGACCCATTATTTCTTGAAGATTTACAATTTGAATTTGTTACATCACATCTTGACAAACATTTGCGAGATTCTATACAATCTGAGCTTACCTCTGAAGAAAATTCAAATATTTCTGTGATCACTTCAGCTTCTCCAAGTTCATCAACTTTTCCCTAAACATCACAACCTCAAACTACTCCTTACACTCCTCCACCCCTCCACCCCTCACTCATAGACCAACCTCACCTGTTATTACACTAACTCTTCCAATGGCAAACAGATATGCTCCCTTAAGGTTACTAGCCAATCTAGGGGCTATGCCTCAAGATTACCAATCTAAAATCACTCCTTTTGATGGTTCTGTTACTTACACTGCACAACAACATACTAAAAGGATGACCGATTATTTTGAAATTTATGAAATAGATGCTGATGGTGTAAGAATGAGAATTTTTGTCCAAAGTCTTACTGGAGAAGTTAGAACCTGGTTCAGAGCCCTTCCTGCAAACAATTTTGCTGACTTACCAGCCCTTTATAGAACATTTTTAAATAGATGGGAGAAGAAGAAATATCATCTTCAAATCCTATCAGACTTTGGAAAACTAAAAAGAGGACCAAATGAGATTGTGCAAGATTATGTCAATAGGTTCAATGAGGCTTACAATGATGTTCCCCAAAATCTTATACCTCCTCCAGATTCAGTATTAATCAAATTCCCTGATGGATTTGATTCTAATATAGCATATCAGCTTAGGGAAAGAGCTCCTTAAACTCTAGAAGAAATGCAAAGAATAGTTGTTAGTGTTGAAGTTAACCTGATAGAAAAACGAGCTAGAGCCAGAGCTAAAAGGAGAATGCCTGTAAATGAAGAACCCATAGCTTTTGAAAAGAAACTGGATGCTATAATCAAAGGAATGGAAAGACTAGGAGATAGAGTAGAAACCATTGAAAAGAATAAAGCTCCTTGGGATGGTCAACCTAGCAATACTGTGAGAAATCCGAACTGTAAAAGAAACCAAAATCAAAATACTGGAAAATCTAGTCCTGACCAAAATATTAGGCCCCCATTCCAGGAAAATTATGTTGAAGGCTCAACTTTTGAAGAACCTACTGATGATGTTCAAATAAACAATTTTACTAAAGGTGAAATGAACTAGAAATTTTCTTGGCCCAAGATGATCAAGAAGCTCACATGATTAAGCAGTTTCAAACCCATTCAGGAGAATCATTTGACTTTAAGAAAGGATATGAAACAACCATTTACGAAGTTCATAAACAATATAATTTGAGGAGCAGAAGAATTGATGCGCCAGAAATGAGTAAACAGAAAACCACAAAGAAACCCCCCAAAGGTAAGACTAGTACTACCTCTGTACATATTCTCACTAGATCAGATCCTAATCCTGCCCACCCAATAATTGAAGATGTATCTGATATTCAACTGAATAATAGACAACTTTCCAATACTCTTCCTCCCAAAGGAAATGTAGAGGGACCTCCAGAAGTCGATTCAGAAACAACTTCAGCTCACAACCCTACTCCTGAAAAGGAGAAAAATACTGAAAACACAGAAGAAAAAGACAATCCAACTGTTCAAAATACAAAGACTCAAACTGAAAAACCTTTTAATCTGGAAGCTGAAGTAGGAAAATTGAAAATAGTTGTTCCACTATCCGAATTAGCTAAACATGATGTCTACAGAAGCCAAATCAATAGATCACTTAATATTCTTGGAAATGATGACACAGTTAATGTTTTTGATGACCAACCCAGATTACTCTTTGGCCCTGAAGTAAATGGAAAACCTAGAAGTGGAGGGACTCCTCCATTTTATGTGAGTTTGAATGTACATGATAAAATATTTCATAATGCCATGCTTGATTCTGGAGTGTCTCATAATCTAATGCCCAAGGCTGTAATGGAGAGATTAAATCTAGACATCACCAGACCATACAAAGATCTCTTATCTTTTGATTCAATTCAGGTAAGATGTTTAGGATTAATCAAATATTTTTGTGTTACATTGGTTCAATACCCTGCTAAATCAATTTTGATGGATATAGTAGTAGCAAATATTCCTCCAAAATATGGTATGCTATTGTCCAGATCTTGGGGTGCAAAACTCGGGGGATCTCTTCAACTAGACATGTCATATGCTACTATTTCAGTATTCAGTCAACCAAAGAGAATATACAGAGAAACCTTGATGAAATATGTAGTCAGTAGTCAGGAGAAACTTGAAAATTTCCCTATCTACTCAGTACACTCTAATATGGACTCATTTATTCTCTATAATGCGGAAACTGATATTCCCACTAAACTAGAAGCACCAGCAACAGAACCAAAAGAAATTTCAAGTCATAAATCTAGTGTTCAAATCCAAGAAATCTCTGAAGAAAAAGAAACATCAAAAACCCAAGAAAAGTTAGAAGAAAGTAAAAAATCAGATCTCACTGTTAAGAAAGTTCCTGAAACACCTGATGAAAATTATGAACATGAAATTCTTTGGCATTTAGAATTTGATGGTTCTGTTAATAAGTTAGGAGAAGGAGCTATAATTTGGATACACAACCTTGAAAACGATCATGCTGAAATCCATGCTTACAGATTGAACTTTAAATGCACTAATAATATGGCAGAGTATGAGGCTCTTTTGTTAGGGCTTAAACTTGTCAAAAAATTAGGGGCAATTAGAGTGTCTGTCATAGGAGATTCTGATTTAATCATTCAACAGATCAAAGGTGAGTTTTCGACAAAATATCCCAGACTAAGAGAGTATAGAGGAACAATTGTGGAGATTCTCAATACTTTTCCATAGGCTCAGCTTGCAAAAAACCCCAGAAAACAAAATTTGCATGCTCATAGTCTTGCAATGTTTGATAGCACTTGTAAATTACCATTTGAACCTAATCATCAGTTCACAGCTGAGATTAGACATATACTAGCTATACCAAACAATCTTAAGAATTGGAAAGTGTTTGCAAATGAAAATCAGATTAACAATTTTTTAACTTTAGAGAATGAATTTTTTAACAGTAGTATAGATGAAGATATAATCATTGAATCTGATCAAATAAATGAACAAGAAACAAACATTTCAGAAGAGAGTGCAATTCAAATGCTCCATCCAACGAAGTTCACCAAAAAAAACATGCAAGACCTTAAACAAATGGAGGTTGATGAGATTATAGAAGATGAATCCGAGATCATTAATCTGAAAGATAATCATTTGCCCAAAGGATTGACTCCTCTAGAAGATTTTTTTGACTCTAATGGCATTCCACTGAAACCTAAAATGGAACCACTAAAAGCTGATATTGAGGAATACAATTTCGGAACTGAATAAAAACCTAAAATAATAAATTTATCAAAGTCTTTGCCTCCCGATCAAAAACAAAAATATGTTGAATTCTTAACAAAATTCCAGGATGTCTTTGCCTGGAGTTATGAAGATCTGAAATCATATGATGCATCTATAATTCAACATACAATACCTCTAAGACCAGATCAGAAACCATTTAAATAGAAACTCAGAAGAATCAACCCTGTATTGTTACCATCAATTGAAAAAGAAATCAAACGAATGTATGAAGCATGGATAATTGCTCCTATTAGATTTTCAGAGTGGGTGTCTAACTTGGTCCCTACTAGAAAGAAAACTAGAGAGATTAGACTATGTGTTGATTCAAGAAATCTAAATAAGGTTTCTTTGAAGGATAATTATCCTTTGCCCAAAATTTATCACGTTTTTCAAAGGGTAGTAGGTGCTTCAAGAATTTCTCTTTTAGATGGATTTTCAGGATACAATCAGATTCTGGTTCATCCTGATGACCAGGACAAAACAGCTTTTACAACACCATGGGGTACTTTCAAATATGTTAAAATGCCATTTGGACTCAAAAATGCTGGAGCAACCCTCCAAAGAGCAATGGACATTGCATTTGCAAAAGAAATTCATGACTTTCTTGTTATATATCTGGATGATTTAACTATTTTTTCCAAATCAGATCAGCAACATTTGGACCATCTCAGACAAGTATTCTTAAAATGTAGAAAGTATGGTATCTCTTTGAATCCAAAAAATTCCTTGTTTGGTCTTGAAGAAGGTAAACTCTTGGGCCATATCATTTCAAAAGATGGTATTAAAATTGATCCTGCTAGAATAGAAGCTATCTTGTAGATACCTCATCCAAGAAATGTTAAAGAACTTCAAGATTTCATAGGAAAAATCAATTTTTTGAGAAGATTCATTTCTAGTTTAGCTGAATTAATTAGATTACTTACTAACATGTTAAGAAAGGATTTGAGTATTAAATGAATAGTAGAAGCCAAGCAATCATTTGAAGACATTAAAATGGCTTTGACCAGAACACCAGTTCTCACCAGTCCACAATTTGATAGAGATTTCATAATATTTTCCTCTGCATCGGAACATACTGTAGCAGCTATTTTATTACAAAAGGATGATCAAGGATGTGAAAAACCTATAGCCTTTTTTAGTAAAGCACTAAGAGACGCATCATTAAAATACAACATCATGGAAAAACAAGCTTTTGCACTTGTAAAAGCTATTAAAGATTTTAGAATCTATATATTGTATTCTCATGTGATAGCTTATGTACCAAATGCTATTGTCAAAGACATCTTAACTCAAGATGGAATTGAGGGCAAAAGAGGTAAATGGATTGCTACCATATTAGAATATGATATTGAGATAAAACCTACAAAGCTGATAAAAGGACAGGGATTAGCTCAACTCATGACAGAAGAAAATTGCCAAGCCCTGGATATTAATGAACTGGATAACGAACAGGAGATGGTAACTCCACAAATCAGCCAGGCCTTTTTAGACTTGCCTTGGTATGCTGATATAGTTTATGTTTTGTTAAACCTACAATCTCCTCCAGGGTTATCCAGAACAAAGCAAAGGTTTTTAAAGATGACATCCTTAAAGTATTGTATTTTAGATAATGTTCTCTTTTGGAAAAATCATGATGGTATTCTATTAAATTGTTTATTAAAAGATGAAGCTAACAAGGCTCTTAATGAATTCCATGCAGGAGATTGTGGTGGACACCTTTATTGGAAATCAACTGCAGACAAGATCCTAAGGGCTGGATTTTATTGGCCAGCCTTGTTTTCTGATGTAAAGAAATTTGTAACTGCTTGCCATAAATGTCAAATTTTTGAAGGCAAGAGAAAATTATTACCTTTACCCTTGAAACCAATTTCCACCGAAAAACCCTTCCAACAATGGGGCCTGGATTTCATTGGAGAAATCCATCCTCCTTCTTCTGGCCAACACAGATGGATCCTCACTGCCACAGATTATTTTACTAAATGGATTGAAGTAATCCCATCCAGAGAAGCCAATGAATCTGTAATCATATGATTCTTAGAAACCAATATACTATCAAGATTTGGCTGTCCTGAGAAAATCATAACTGATAATGCTGTTTCTTTCAAATAAAAAAAGATGATAAGTTTCTGTAATAAGTATCATATCACCTTAAGCCATTCGACAACCTATTACCCTCAGGGTAATGGACTAGCTAAATCTTCCAACAAAAGTCTCATTAATATCATTAAGAAATTATTGGAAGAAAACAAGAAAAATTGGCATAAGAAACTTACAAATGCACTATGGGCAGACAGACTTACCACCAAAAAATCAATTGGGACCAATCCTTATGAGTTATTTTATGGTATTGAGGCTATATTTCCATCATCTTTAGGAGTTCCTGTAATGAATTTACTTCAAGAAGCTCAGGTAGAACCAAATGATATTAAAAGAAGAATAAATCAAACAATCAATTTGCAGCAAACCAAAGAAGAAGTTTATCAAAGATCCCAAGTATTGCAGGAGAAACTAAAGAAGATGTTTGACAAAAGGACTAAGGTAGAAGATTTTAAATTGGGAGATAAAGTTTTAAGATGGGATTCCAAAAGAGAGGATAAAGGAAAACATGGGAAGTTTGAATTCTTATGGAAAGGACCTTACATCATTCATGCTTTACAAGGAAATAATACATATTTTTTGAAAAATTTGGTTGGTTCAGAAACTAAAGAAGGACCAGTAAATGGTTGAATGTTAAAGCATTACTTTGATCCTATTGTTGGCAATATGATCAGAGTGTTGTCCTTGATGGCAACCCACTTTATGAAGATGATGGCAACCTACTTGATGAAGTTGTGCTTGATGGAATATGTCTTGATGATCTTTTTAAATGATGTAAATCTGATGTATCTACAGTGGGTATAGAATGTAATGATGGAATAATTGTCAGTATGTCTCAAGGCATACGCGGATTTGTCTAGAAGAAGTCGCGTATGCACGCGGGAAATAACGTGCCAAGTCGCTAGATAAGCAAAAGCGCTAAAGTGCAAACTGTGGCAAACATCATGGTATCAATTTCCATTGTATTGAAGCACGATTCGTGATAAAATGACCCCGTCCACGAATACCATCGGAAGTAATGTAGTTTTGGCTCATGGTATTGAAAAAGGGCAAACCTATATAAAGAGAAGAAATTCATTGTGCATATCATGAGTGTGGGTGCAAGATGTCTGAGCTTTGAATGATTACTTCTCTCTGAAGTGTATCTGAATGGAAAGGGTTACAGTTGAATGATAGATCTGAATGCATGAAGCACCTATGAAGAAAATGATGAAGAAGTGAATCTAGATCTGAAATGTATTTGTATTTGCTACATATTTTTATGGAATGATTAGATCTGAGATGAGGCGAACATCTGTCTGACGTAAAGGGTAAAATCTGTGTGATGTGTCTGTTCTAAAGATTTGCAATGTCCCAAAAATCTGAAGAACCATACGCTAGTTTGATGCAGAAGAAGCACATATGTACGCAGCTTCGATGAAGATAAAGCGCGTATGCGCAGTGGAATTAGCTCTGTAATATGTACAGAAGTATACACGGGTTTGTATGGTAGAAGGCGCGTATATACGCGGTATAAGTGAAAGGAAGGCGCGTATGCAAACTAGGGTTTGCTGAAGCATGGGATATGAAATGTCTGATCTGTTCTGCTGTGTTGCTGCTATCTGTATTCTATAGTTCTGAGTTGTCGGTTTCAGGTTGGTTGTATGATGGAGCTTAAATATGTGTGTTGGATCCAATGTGAAAATTGATGAAACGTGGTCCATAGATGTGCTGAGGGTTGTAGCTCCCTTCCAGGAGAGGCTAGTAAACGAGCGCAGGTTGGTGCCTGTGTACTGGTATGAGTCTGCACCAGTACATATGTTGTAAGATGTTTTCCTTATAATAAAATATTGAAGGTTGAGCAACGACAGCGGTGGTTTTCTCCCGACTTGGGTTTCCACCTAAAATCTTGGTGTTCATGTGTGATGCTTTGTGTAATGGTTTATTCTGTTCTTACTGCACATGTTTACTATTTATTGAACATCTGATGAATGAATTCATGCAAGGATCTAAGTGAAGAATTGTTTGTTTATTAATATCTTTGTGCATACGCGAGTTCAGTAAAGGGTATCTGCGTATATACGTGAGTCTGTTTAAGTAAAGTAGCGTATGGGTTACTAAAGATTGAAAAAACTAAAAAGATGCTGAGTAAATCCTAAATACTAATTCACCCCCCCCCCCCCTCTTAGTATTTTTCCAACAATTTGCACGAGGAGGTTCTTCTCGTGTTGACCGTCAAAGGAGATCCGTCGCAATGGGAAGTCTTGAAGGAGTAATGTCTCTAAAGCCACCTCTATTCAATGGAAGTAATATGATATTCTAGAAGGTACGAACAAAAGCATATTTTCAAAGTCTTGGTGTAGATGTATGGTCAATCGTGGAAGAAGGTTATCAATACCCGGCAAGTATTCCTACTGATGCGGCAGAAAGGAAGAAGTATGAAATCAATGCCAAAGAAGTAAATGTCTTATTAGGAAGCATGTATGAACCAGAATTTGCTAAAGTGATGTAGCTAAATTCAGCAAAAGAAATATGGGACAAATCATTCTGAGTTATGAAGGAGATACAAAGGTAAAAAGTGCAAAACTCCAAACTCTTAGAATTGAATATGAAAATTTGAAGATGCATAGTGATGAAAGTATTGCGCTTTCGGCCGTCTTGATGATATTGTAAATCGAATGAGAAATTTGGGTGAAACCATAGCCGATAATACTCTGGTGAAAAGTCTTAAGATCTTCGACTTCAAAATTTGACTCTAAAGTTTCAAATATTGAAGAAAGGCAAGATCTCAACTCTTACTATTGTTCAACTACATGGTATTCTGACTGCTTATGAAATGAGACAAGGAGGTCCCCCTCAAATCAAAGAAGATGCTTTTAAGGCGTGTGCAAAAGGAAAAGAAAAGGAAGTTGTCAAGGAATCAAGTTATATACCAAAAGAAGAAGAAGCAAATTTTGTAAGGAGACTCCAACCAGGTACTGAAAGATTCAAAGGTAATCTACCCTTCAAGTGTTTTACTTGTGGGAGAGTTGGTCATTATGCCACTAAATGTCCTTATGAAGAAAATCATGAAAAAGGGAAAGAAGTAGCAAGACAGAATAAGAATCGATCTAGCACAAGAAAAAGTTACTATATTAATGAAGACAGTGATGGGTTATCTGATAGTGAGGAAGAATGTGAACAAGATATTATACTGCTCATGGCAAAAGAATCTAGAGATGAAAAGGATACTTTTGTGGATGCTCTAGAAGACAATGATTGTCTTGAAGAAAACACTCAACTCAAGGTAAGCCTAGAAGAAAATAACATAATCATAGAGACTCTTGAAAATCAGCTTGAAGCAAAAGAAAACCGCATTGAGGAATTGGAGTGTGAAGTAGTAAGTCTAAGGAAAGACAATGAGAAAGTGAAATCTCTCAATCTTAGATTTGCTAAAGGTTCAGAAACCTTAGATGAGATTATCAAGGTACAACGATCTCCTCTTATAAAAACAGGTCTTGGATATATCAAATTTCTGCATTTCAAAGACTAAATTATCCGGAAGTAGCCCACAAACACTGTCTACTTACATTCAAACGCATCAAAGAAGGGAACAAAACAACCTTGCTGTGTAAAGCAGGACCATCTCAATTCAAGGAACACTAACAGGGATAGCTCTCAAAGACACTACAACCAACAGGTAAATTCAAATAGAAGATTCCATGATCACAGAAATTTCTACTTCAATGGGCAATGTTTCACTTGCCACAATTTTGGTCATAAAGCTATTCAATGTGTTGCATATAAAACCATCATGAAAAGAGAAGCAAGAAAGAAAAGGTTGGATACTGAACCCAAGAAGAATACCTATAACAATTTTTCTCCTCTTCAAAGTGAAGTTGAATGCACTTATTGTAATAAATTTGGCCATGAAGAATCTGAATGCAGGAACAAGATCCAGCCAAAAGAACATGTTCCCTCAAGCTCTAAAATATGGAAAAAGAAAGAAATATCGGTTGAAAATTGTGGGATAGCATTATTTGCAGAAGGTGAAGAAAATCAATGGTACATTGATAGGGGGTGCTCAAGACACATGACAGGTGACAAAAGCAAACTTCATACTTATAATGCTCTAGAAAAGGAAAAGAAAGTTACATTTGGAAATGATACTCCTCCTGTAATTAAAGGAAAAGGGTCAGTATTTCTATAAGAAAAAGTGAAGGCTAAATATGTCATGTATGTGGATGGATTAAGGCATAACCTGTTATGTAAGTCAAATGTGTGATCAAGGAACAAGGGTCTTTAGTTCAAAAGAATGTGTGGTTCGTGATCTTGATACGTAAAATTATTATAAAAGGGAAAAGAAATTCAAGCAACATGTATGTACTAAACTCGCAAAGATCAATGTTACTTGAGCAAGTCTTCGTAAAATTGGCTATGGCATAGAAGGTCGCATCCGAGCTTCTCTCAAACCAACAAATCAAGCAGACTTAAAGCTATTCGTGATCTTCCCAATATTACTCTACCTGAAAATATCATATGCAAATCTTTCCAATTCGGTAAGAAAACCAGAGTATAATTTAATGCCAAGGAAGGATCATCAAGTAAGCCTCTTGAACTCATTCATACCGACATATGTGGACCTGTGAAGAAAAAGTCACCACGTGGTGAACAATACTATATCTTATTTATTGATGATTTCTCTAGAATGTGTTGGATTGGGCTGCTTAAACACAAAGATGAAGCACTTGAAAAATTTCAGAGCTTCAAAGCATTGGCAGAAAATGAATTAGATCTAAAAATCAAGTGTCTTAGATCCGATCGAGGAGGAGAATATTCATCAAATGAATTCTTTGATTTTTGTGAACAACCTGGCATTAAAAGACAGTTCTCTGTAGCAAGCACTCCACAAAAAATGGCGTAGCAAGTAAAGAATGAATAGAACAATTCAACAAATGGCTAGAGTATTGCTCAATGATTCTGAACCTCCCGACATGTTCGGGGTGAAGCAACACATACAGCGGTAAATATTCTTAACAAGGCACATGTTCGTGTAAATAGTGATAAAACTCCATATGAACTATGGTATGGTAATCCTCCCACTATGAAGCACTTTAGAGTCTTTGGGAGAAAATTCTTTATAAAAAATAATGATGAAAAAATTGGCAAGTTTGAACCTAGAGCAAATGAAGGAATATTTCTTGGTTACTCCTCTAGGAGTAAGGCATATAAATGTTACAATAAAAGACTTCAGAAGATTGTTGAATGTATTGATGTTGTTATTGATGAGTCTCCTGCAGCTCCTAAAGAAGAAAAACAAACAACAAAAGAAGATGACGGTGACTTATGTCCTTATACATCAAATAGAAATGATATAGATAGTGGATCCAATGAAGAACCTGAAAATGATCTATCTGAAAAAGCTCCATCCAGATATGTTCAAAAGAATCATCCTGAGTCTCAAATCTTGGGAGACAAGGAATCGGGTGTACAAACAAGGAGAACTCTAGTGGGATCTTCTAGTCATCTAGCACTTCTTTCCACAATTGAACCACACAATGTCAATCAAGCTAGCAAAGATGAATGTTGGAAGCAAGCCATGAATGAAGAGCTTGATCAAATTGAAAATAATGACACTTGGGAATTGGTACCAAGACCACATGATAAAAATGTCATTGGAACTAAATGGATTTTCAAGAACAAGTTAAATGAGAATGGGGATGTTGTAAGAAATAAAGCTAGACTTGTTTGCAAGGGGTATGCTCAACAAGAAGGTATAGAATTTGAAGAAACTTTTGCTCCTGTAGCTAGACTTGAAGCCATAAAAATGTTTCTTGCTTTTTCAAGCTTCCAACAAATCAAAGTTTATCAAATGGATGTTAAATCAACTTTTCTCAATGGAGATCTAGAAGAAGAATTTTATATAGAACAACCAAAAGAATTCATTTTGGGAAATGATGAAAAACTTGTTTTTAGACTTAAAAAGGCTCTATATGGTCTCAAACAAGATCCAAGGGCATGGTACTATTGTCTTGACAAGTATCTTCATCAACAAGGATTTTCAAAGGGGTCTGCTGATAGAAACTTATACACAAAAACTGAAAATGATAAACTATTGATTGTGGTTGTATATGTTGATGATATCATTTTTGGAAGCAATGAAGAATCTATGAGTCAAAAATTTTCTTCTGTCATGCAGCAAGAATTTGAAATGTCTTTACTCGGGGAACTAACATTCTTTCTTGGTTTGCAAGTGCATCAAACTACAGATGGTATATTCTTATCACAAGAAAAATACCTTAAGCAAATTCTGAAGAAGTATGGAATGGAAGAATGAAAACCTGTAAGTACACCAATGATAACCGGATGTAATCTTAGTTCTCATGATGATTCCCCCACGGTGAATCAACCATAATACAGATCTATGATAGGAAGTCTACTTTATCTCACTGGGACTAGACCGGACATTATGCATGCTGTTGGGATTGTTGGACGATTCCAAGCTAATCCAAAAGAGTCTCACCTTCAGTCACAAAAGAATATTCAAATATCTACAAGGAACTCAAGACTTTGGTCTATGATATCTAAAGAATGTTGATCTTACTCTTCATGCTTACACCGATGTAGATTGGGTCAGAAGTGTTGATGATCGGAAAATCACTAGTGGTGGTGCATTCTATATGGGGCCCCGGCTAGTATCTTCGTTCAGCAAGAAGAAATTATTGCCTTATCTACAGAGCAGAATATGTGGCTGCCGCATCTTGTTGCACTCAACTCCTTTGGATGATGCAAACCTTGCAAGATTTTCAAATCAAATGTACACCTCCTATCCCCATTAGGTGTGATAATACAAGTGCCATCAGTATCTCAAAGAATCCTGTTATGCATTCGAAGACCAAGAACATTCCCATCAAGTATCACTTCTTACGTGAACAAGTGCTTGAACAAAAGGTGAAGTTGGAGTATGTTCCTTCCAAGGAACAAGTTGCTGATATCTTTACCAAACCTCTGCCCAGGGAAGCGTTCGAGTATCTAAGACAGAAACTGGGAGTAGTCTCTGTTAATCAAAAGAACAAATCTGCTTAAATTCAGAAGATTAAATTCAATACGCGGTTTTGATGAAACACAGTCGCGCATATACGCGAGTCTAGTAACATACATCCGCGTATGGATAATTGCTGATAATTTTTGGTTGAGGGTCATCATTTTCAGTATTGTTTGGTTATTCTAGTTATATGTATTTCTGACAGAGCATCTGATATGAAGAAGACGGGTACAGGAAGGACAACTTCAGGGGGAGATGAAGGAATGTGAAGTTTCAATGATTCACTTTACATACGCGGGTTAGATGAACAAAAGTCGCGTATACACGCAAGTTTCAGCAGGCACAGTCGCGTATTCATTGCTGATAAGAGAATTTATATGATAGATGAAGATCTGGAGCAAAGGTTCAGGGGGAGCATCAATCTGACTGCTAATGATTGTACTGTTAGCATTATTCTGGTTATACTCATGCTAATGAAATGATACATGGTTTCTTATGTTATGGATGAGCCCGGATTGCTTATTTAATGAAGAATATCTGTTGGATGAAATGGAAGTCTTATGATTCAGAGATATGGACAGATCATGCAGAGTTTGTTGTTGATGACATGCTGTTGAAGGTGTTCAGGTTGCACAAGCAAAGGGGGAGCCTTGGTCACATTGAAAGGATGTTTGGATGCACATTTTCAGGGGGAGCCCTAGTCTTGCTGAGTATAATGCATTATTGGCATTATGATGGTTCTGATATATGATCTCTCTTGAGGTCTTTCTGGTATTGGTCATGACAAGTCATATTTGTAATTTGATGAAAAGGTCATGTTGAGACCTATGGTGTAAAATTGTAATATTCAGTCATGTAAGGACTTGTTCTTTTTTTGTAAACCCACTTTGTTGGGTAGTTGAGTCAAAATATGTAAACCCACTTGGTTGGGTACTTGAGTCTCCTATGTAAATCCACTTGGTTGGATCTTTGATGTAAGTATGAGTCTTTGATGATAGGAAAGTCATAGAGTCATGTACTTCATTGAAAAATATGTTTGAATTTTCAGCATGAGCTCAGGGGGAGCTTGGTCACTTCAGTGTACATCAGATCTGCAGAACGCTTCTTTCTATATGAGGAGAAAAACTTTGTGTTGGTTTTGGTCCGCCCTTTGCCCTTGATGTCAAAGGGGGAGAGTGACATGATGTTTGAATAAAAGAAACAAATGGTGTCAGAGAATGGGGAGAGTGACATGGTGTCATTTTAGTGATCAAACACCATCGTGGTTTCCATCAAGTCCAAAGGGGGAGATTGTTGGCAATATGATCAGAGTGTTGTCCTTGATGGCAACACACTTGATGAAGATGATGGCAACCTACTTGATGAAGTTGTGCTTGATGGAATATGTCTTGATGATCTTGTTAAATGATGTAAATCTGATGTATCTACAGTGGGTATAGAATGTAATGATGGAAGAGTTGTCAGTATGTCTCAAGGCATACACGGATCTGTCTAGAAGAAGTCGCGTATGCACGCAGGAAATAACGTGCCAAGTCGCGTATGGGAAAAAGCGCTCATAAAGTGCAAAACCAGGGGTAACCATCATGGTATTGAACCATTGTATTGGGT
Organism: Pinus albicaulis; assembly: GCA_034641835.2. Taxonomy (NCBI): domain Eukaryota; kingdom Viridiplantae; phylum Streptophyta; class Pinopsida; order Pinales; family Pinaceae; genus Pinus; species Pinus albicaulis. The sequence goes on along the minus strand of CM076583.1, from coordinate 6,264,135 downwards.
AATGATTCGTATAAATGACCCCGTCCAGGAATACCATCGGAAGTAATGTGGTTTTGGCTCATGGTATTGAAAAAGGGTAAACCTATATAAGGAGAAGAGATTCATTGTGAAAATCATGTGTGGAGCAAGATGTCTGAGCTTGAATGAATACTTCTCTCTGAAGTATATCTGAATGGAAAGGGTTACAGTTGAATGATAGATCTGAATGCATGAAGCACCTATGAAGAAAATGATGAAGAAGTGAATCTAGATCTGAAATGTATTTGTATTTGCTGCATCTGTTTATGGAATGATTAGATCTGAGATGAGGCGAACATCTGTCTGACGTAAAGGGTAAAATCTGTGTGATGTGTTTGTTCTGAAGAATTGCAATGTCCTAAAAATTTGAAGAACCATACGCTAGTTTGACGCAGAAGAAGCACGTATATACATGGCTTCGATGAAGAGAAAGCGCGTATGCGTAGTGGAATTAGCTCTGTAATATGTACAGAAGTATACGCGAGTATGTATGGTATAAGGCGCGTATATACGCGGTATAAGTGAAAGGAAAGCGCGTATGCAAACTAGGGTTTGCTGAAGCATGGGATATGAAATGTCTGATCTGTTCTGCTGTGTTGCTGCTATCTGTATTCTACAGTTCTGAGTTGTCGGTTTCAGTTTTGTTGTTTGATGGAGCTTAAATATGTGTGTTGGATCCAGTGTGAAAATTGATGAAACGTGGTCCCTAGAGGTGCTGAGGGTTGTAGCCTTCAGCCAGGGGGTTGTAGCTCCCTTCCAAGAGAGGCTGGTAAACGAGCGTAGGTTGGTGCCTGCGTACTGGTATGAGTCTGCGCCAGTACATATGTTGTAAGATGTTTTTCTTTATAATAAAATACTGAAGGCTGAGCAACGGCAGCGGTGGTTTTCTCCCGACTTGGGTTTCCACCTAAAATCCTGGTGTTCATGTGTGATGCTTTGTGTAATGGTTTATTCTGTTCTTACTGCACATGTTTACTATTTATTGAACATCTGATGAATGAATGATGGAATGATATAAGTGAAGAATTATTGACATAATTAGATCTCTGTGTATACGCGAGTTTAATAAAGGGTATCCGCGTATATACGCGAGTCTGTATCAGGAAAGTAGCGTATGGGTTTTAGAAGCAAGAAAAAGTAAAAGTTTTGAAATATGCAATAAATACTGATTCACCCCCCTCTCAGTATTTTTTCTAACACCTATCTATTAGGATATTCTTATTTTTGACATGTACATACTATATCCTTTGTAATGTATCAGTTTTGATTAGATGGTAACTTGCTGGAGTTGAAGCCCAAAGAGAAGGCCCTAAGGTTCAGAAGTTTTACTGTCATACATACAATAAAGAAACAAGAAGAAGAAGATTTCATGGTTCAGTTAAAGGCATTTGAAGGCAACTAACTTGCTGTTCTTGACTTTTCACCAGGAAAAGACATCCCCAAGTGGAGCCAGTGTTAGACTCCTATACCAATAGGTGTCATATTTCATGATTGACTTGATGGACTATGTAATATATTCATACCTTTTCTTGTTGGAAAGGTTTTCCATATTCTCAAAAAATCAAAAAATCAAAAAAATTTAAAAAATGTAAAGAGGGTATACCCTAAAAGAAAAATCAAAGGGTGAAAAAATAAAAATGGCCAAAAAAGTGAAAGAAAATGAACCCCACCAAAGGAAAGGCCAAGGAAAGTGTGCAAGTCTAAATGCCACTACTTTTTTCTCTGATGTAATAATCAAATTGTGTGCAACTTGTATCTTATGCCACAATTTATGAATAGTCAAATAGTTTAAGCTTGGCTAGTTCATCTTTCAATTTCATGTTTTAGAGATATAGAATGAAATCTAACCAAACTATTTAATCTTGGAAGATAAGTAGATAGGTAGAGTGAATAAAAGGAGCTCAACAGCTTAATCTGAGCCCTTGGATGTAATAAGGTTAGAATTAGATAGGTTTCTATATGTAAAAGAAAAAGTGTGATAAGGGTTTGATAGTCTAAGTGCACCCTAATAAAGAAGAAAAAATGGTAGGGTAAAGTAGGTAGAGTAGGTAGATGATGTTGTTGAATTACATGTGATGAATGATGGTTTTAGATGTGTTAAATCTTTTATTTTCATCACAAGTGCAAAGGCAGACAATACACTGGAAAAATTTCAAGTAAGGCAAAGTCAAATTACTAACTTCCTTTCTCATTTTTCCCTAAAAACTTCACTAATTTCCCCTAAGTACTAAGGTATTTGAAAATTAAAGGGGCTCAAAGCATTTCCTTGACTTTTGGAGGGACCGAACCCTCGGCCCAATAATTGGAAAAAACCTAAGTACTTAAAATCATTCATCATCACACTCATTCACTTCTAAAAAATATTTTCCTAAGTAAAATCCCATTTTACTTAGGAAAATCATGCAATATTCCATAAAAACCCTTTTCATGCAAGCATAAGTTAAATACATTATTCTAATGTTTTACACTTAGCGCTTTAGCTCATTTTTCATATTAATTTCTAATTTATTATTTAAATCCCTATAAGAATGAACTTCTCCTATTATATATAACTCCTTTTTTTTTAAAAATACCCAAAAACACATTTATTATAATTTTAGTCAAAGTATTTAATCCCCATATGTTTAAATAAAACACCCCCATTATACTCCCTTTGGCGAAAATATATCTTTAATATTAATCCCGCCCCCTATGGTAATTAGATTAATCTGATTTAATTATCATATAATAGAAACACACTGAAAAACAATTAAAACATGTTTTATTACCTGTTTTAAAACAAAAATAATCCTTCCCTTGTGTATTCTTATCCCCCGACTACCTCCCGATCACTTTTCCGCGTTTTAAAAAGGAATTAATTAATCCTCACGATTATTTAATAACCTGTATCCACCAATTGAATCATCCCCGATGCGATTAATTAACATTTAATTATATTGGGCCTGCCTGTTATTCTCCCGTCACCTTATCGCCCCGACCACCATTTGATCAACCCATCTGAGATTAACGGCTATTGTCCATATCGCTAGCCATCCACGTCCGAATGACAACGTGTGATGGCCAAGCGGTTTTCTGGATCGTACAGTGCCACGCGTCGTTCATCATATGGAATTGTTGCCCATCCGCTCAAAACCACCGTGTCCCAAAAGCGGTGCGATGGAAACCACTTACCGCCTGTCTCCCCTGACGAAACCTCCGTACTTGCTGACGTCATCAATCAAAAACCCGCCAACCCTTTGACTTTTCGAATAAAACAAACAAATCCGTGTCATTTTCATTATCCTATGCAGTAACCAGTGTCCCAGGCAACTGATTTCAAATTTAACTATCAAAGAGTGCCGACCGTTACCTCGCTGAAGAAAATTGCAGTCAAGTAATCCAGAGTTCATTCGCCATAGCCAGCACCTGTTTAACCATTGTTCTTTTCTCGTAAATAGGTGTTTACTCCAATTTCCCACTGAACTCTATAAAAAATTCTGGTTTTGGTTTTAATTCCACACTAAAGACTGAAAAGAAGTTCAATTTGATCTTTTTTATTCCCAGAACTGCAATTATATTCCCAAACCGGTGATTGTGCCTGTTTTTCACAAAAACCCTGAATTCATTTTTGAATCCAGAAGAACCAGAAATGGAGGTTCCCGTGGCTTTAAATGTTGCACCCTTGAATTCCCCTCACAGAAATTAGATTACTTGCCATTAGTGGACAGAGATTTTCAAATTAAAGACCTGGTTCTCAGTGAAAGTCCCCTTCGAATTTTTTGCTACTGCAGAGATAATTACTTGAGAGGTTCTGACATTTTTGGATTATGGGAATACAATCTTCCCATGTACCTTCTCCCCTCAGTTCACATTTTCCCTGAGATAATCCATTACTTTCATGCAAACTTTGATCCCAATAAACGAGCAGTTTTATCCCCAAGTCAGAATGTCCTTTTTCCCATAACTGCTCAGTCTATCAACGAGATGCTACAATTTCAACCTGGTCAAGCCCTCACTCCCCTATCTATGGGATAATTACTTGAAAAATCTACCAAATTATCCCATGAAGAGTTAACTCGCCTCTGTCAGACCTTCATGTTGCCAGAACATCAGCCCAAAGGCCCTCCCCCTTATGGGTATACTTTTTTCACTGAGGAGGGTAGACTTATTCTGAACATGATATCCTTTCTAATGGGTTTCAATACTAGTGAATATGTTGACCAATTAACCTTAGCATTGTTGTCTATTTTCACCCCTTGACAGCCCCTTGCTGTCAAGTATGATTTTGCTACATACATTGCAGACAAAATCCATGATCAGTTCATGAGATTAGAGAATGAGAGAGTGTTCAAGTATTCTTCTGTTATTTACCATCTCATGCTCTATTACCAATCAGAAAGTTTCCCTTTTCATGTTAAAAAGCTTGATGCTAAAGGAAATCCTAGGTCTGTGATCTTTTGGTCTGCCATCACTCATAATTCCCATGATTCTCCTTATTCCTACAATGAGTTTATTGACCTTTTTTTACACCCTGCAACCACTTTGTTGATAGGAGTCTCTCCTCCTAGTGTTAATAATGAAATCAAGAAGATTCTTCAGCTCTCAAAACAATACCGGATAGGTGACTGGTACCTATACTGGAATCACATAGAAATCAGAGTTTATGGGTGTGAGTTATGCCCATTCAAGTTGCCCAAGTTTGTCCCAATGAGACTCTTTGCATTAAAGTATTTCAGGCAGATGATTAACTCAGATATAGTACATTTTTGTAATGCAAAGAAAAAGGCTCAACTCAGGATTAAAAGCCAACTAGGTCCCTTTGTCTGTAACTCTAGAGATGCTGGTAAGGAAGCTGAAAGGATATTAGAAGATTATCTTAAATTACAAAAAAGTTTCTATTGGGTGCCCTATGACCCAAATAGCTTCATTTGTGATAGAATAATGAAAAACAAACTATCACCATACATTCATCAAAGAATCCCAGAAATTGAACAGTATGCCAATATGGATGAATGGATGGAAGGAGCATTGGTAGAACAGGATAGTGAGCAAGTCAATGTTGAAAATGGAATGAAAGACCTTGAAAATATACTTGACCTAGACTCTTTTGGACAGGTACAGATACCAGGTATTGGTCCTTCTTCTGCAGGGAATTCTCAACAAAATTTACAGGAGATCAGTGCATTGGCCACAGTAGAATCTAAAGGAAAATAAAAGGAGCCTAACATACAAGTATTTGAAAAATTCATAATTACAGAGCAACCTAAGACTTGTAAAAAATAGGGTCAAGGACAGATTCCTCCTACTCAGATCAACGAGCCAGAAATTTCAATTTTACAAACTCCTCTTAATGTAGAAAAAGGCAAGAAAAGAGATGCTGAAGCTGCTACCCCTGTCGGTGGATCTTTTGAACAACAAGATGCTAAAAGACAAAAATTGAACCCTCTTCCAGAAGTGGAATCTGTTCAGGAAATCCTTGATAGTCAATGGGAAGAACAATTGGGTAGTCAGCAAATAGGTGCAAACAGTGGGACATCCACTACTCTACAGAGAAAAGAGTTGCAAAGGCAGCAAAGTGCAGAAGTGTCATCTTTCAAACCACCATTGAAAGATGCCTGGGACATTAAAAGAACATTCATAAATATCAAGGCCAGGAATGATCCTCTCAGACTCCAAGTTTACAATCAATGTTTCAAAATGGCTCCTAAGAATCAGCAAAGGTTGATGTCAGCTTATGACATCCAGCAGGGAAAAATGTTAATGAGTCACTTCAAACCCAAAGTGGAGCAACCTCAGACAACTGTAGATTACATTAGGACCAATTTTGAAGTATTAGCAAAGGATATTCATCCTTTAGATCAAATTTAGCTACATAAACAGACATGTGAGATGATTTATTCTACCGTGACGGATAAATCAATGATGACTCATAAATTGCAGGATTCTTTGGAGAATACAAATGCCCAATTAAGCCTTGAAAAGCCTCTTCTCAGGCTAAAGACAACATGATTAAGACTTTGGAGGAAATTATCATTGGATTGAGACATAATCCCAAAGATGTCAAGGGAATAGAAGCATTGATCAAGAAAAAAGATGATGATATTGCAGCTTTGAGAAAACAACTAAAGTTACCAGCTTTAAGACATCCTCAGACTGCTGAAATTATAAAGCAAAATTCTGAAGAAGAATTAATGGACTTGCTCTTAAAATTGAATGAGAAACTTAATGAAACAGAGAAAGAACTTGAAAAAGAATTGAAAGATAAGCAGCCTAGTGTTCCAGCATCTACACCAGAGGTAATTAAAGGTACTACAACAACAGGTCAACCAACAGAATTTCCACAGGTGCATACTTCCAATTTGAGTCCAGAAGAATTAACAAAATCAATGGAGGAATTGAAACTCCAAGTGACTGAGCTATAGAGGACAAAGGTGCAACTTACCTCTTTGGAACAAAAATATGACGTCTCGAAGATGAGTGTTGCAGATAAAACAAGAGAGGTCAATAGATTAGAAAAGTTGGTCCATAGATTAGAAAAGGATCTCACATTGGAGAAGCCTTTAAAGGAAATAAGTGAAATTCTTTTGGATAACATCATCCAATCAATAAAACATGTCTGCCCCTCAATTCAAATAATGCAGGAACATAATGATTTAGTCAAATTGGCTATAGAAGAAGTCCTAAGAGCAAGAGAAAAATTGGGAAACAGGCTTGATGAAGCCAATGAACTCATCCATTTTCTAAATACTCAGAACAGGCAGCAACTTGAAGAATTTGGCATTCAAGACAGGACAGGCACAATTTTGGAAATAAAGAGAGTTTTTACCAAAAGAACTCTGATGCAGAATTTGGAATGAAGATGCTCTGACCTGCAAGAAGAAATCACTGCCTTCAGAAAAAGATTTGATATTTTGTTGAATAAAGGATTGCCTAGTCCTTTAGTTTCGGAGGATAAATTGATAGACCTTGAAAGTTATGTTGAGAAATTGAACAAGTATGCTAACACTCAGGCCGGTGCCTCAACTAGTTCATCAACAACAGCATTGCCTACAGGAAAAAATCTTCATGATAGATTAGAAAATTTGTTTTATCTTGAGCATGAAGTAAAGCATTTGTTCCCTGCTCAACCTACTTTCTTTAGGTATACAGAGACTGATGAAACTCTCAGAAAGCTGCAAAGGACCAGGATTCCATAAGATAAATGGTGGGAAGAACTGTTAGAACTTTTGTAAAAATTATCCTTACCTGAATTTTTGATTATGTACTATAGTTAGTCATGATAAAGAAGGATAAAAGGATGAATAAAGGTCAAAGTGTATCAGATCAGTTAAAGAGTATCAGTGAAATGAAACAACTAGCATAGAATTACTGAAGAGGACAGTAGCAAGCCAAAACATAGGGCCTGCCTCCAGCACATTCTCAAAAGAAGGAAACAGCACAATATCAGTTATCATTTATCCTTATCTACGAGACCATATGTCTCTATTTTATTGTAAAATACTTATTGGTCATCCTAGATAATATCTCAAATTGTTATGAGATATTTTGTATATTTTTTTTGTATAAATACTCCATCAATTGGAGTAGTAAGGGTGGATTCTTATACTTTGCTATAATATTGACTTTTTCGGAATAAAGTATTATTGGAGAATTTTCTTTGTGGCTTGCTGGATGATGAATTGATGCTAAAGACTTTTTACAGGATTCATGTGTCAGACTACAGATCAATAAGTTCATCTTTCTCTTGTGTTTTAAAGTCTTTATATCTGTTTATTATATCACTGTGTTTCATTTTTGAATGATCAATGAAAATGAGTAAATCAGAAAGTGCTTTAGTGTAATATGATTTTAATCATTGTTATTCTAAATGTTTTCTTCTAAACTGGTTTTAAACAATGAATTCTTAATTGTTCCTCTTTTTCTAGTTTATGCATTTTGATTATTTAGTAAAAAATACTTAAATGCTCTTTATTGATAATCACTCAATTTCCCTCTTGGAATGTGTTGAAAGATTCTTAATTGCCTTTCATCCATTTTAAATCCATTCCATTCACTTTAGATCTAAAATTGTTCTTTGTTTGATTATATTGCCCTGTAAAACCATCTTTTGTTTAGAAACTTAATCCAATGAAGCCATCTTTTTGACTCCATAGCCCAATGGCCTGAAACTATTCAATCTTTCCCTCAGTTATCGAATTCCACCATATAAATTCAAACAAAACCCCTAGACTTTATAACTAGCCTAATACCTTCTAAAACAAAGCTAAATTTTATAGAGAGCGCTCTCTCTGGGTACAAATTGGCTAGATTTTGTACCTAAAAGATTGGTTTGTGGTTACCTCGGACCCATTTCCTCTTCCAACAACTTCAAGGAAAATCTGAGTGATAACACAATCAATGGCTTAAACGAAAATATTTGATGGCAAAGATTATTTTCTTGAAAATTTGATCCTTTGAATGAGATAAATATCTTTCTAGAAAATAGCTTGAGATTCTTCCTTGCAAACTCATTTGACTTTTCACCCAAACTTTGATTTTTGCTTCTTGGAGTCTCTATGTCAAGCAGCCCTTGAGTTCATCACCTTAGCTCTGATACCATGTTGAGAATTCGGAAGGCTTGTGATTAATTAAAATTATCTTCTTGATAATTAATATCTATGTTTAACATTAATATCTATATTTATCATTAATATTAATATTAATTAACATTAATATTGAGTTTATAATATTAATTAATATTAATATTTAATTTATAATATTGAGTTTCCAAATTATAAAACTTGATATTATAAAACATAATTGGTTCATATATCTTTTACCATAATACACTAATTATACTAATTCTAATAATTCTAATAATATTAACATTATCAATATTAATAATATTAATATATAATTAATCAATATTAATAAAACTAAGAGTATTAATTGGTATTATTAACATTATGAACATTTTTAATATTAATATTTACATTCATGATAATAATTATTTATTTATTATTATCCATTAATATCAATATTAATAATATTAATATTTGTTAATCATTTAATAATATTAATATTAAACCTCATTAATATAAAAAGTCAATTCTATAATAATAATATTAATAATATTTTTCTTTTTTTTCTAATTAGATTTTCAAATTTCCTAACTTTTTCTAACATTATAAATAATATTAATCATAAATTTTAAGATTTCAAAATATAAAAAGACATAAAACAAGACAATTTTATTGTTTTATATTTAAATTGTTTTATATTTAATATTCTGACAATAAAAAGGAAAAGTAAAAAACAAAAATTACAGAGCACAATATTTTTCACTTGAAGTAATTATAAGTATAGTGGCTATAATTTCTTATTATAGACAGACGATGGGCCTCATTAAGTATTATCTCTGGAGCCATGCCAGTTTTATCCTACCGGAGTTCAATTAAACCCACGATTTCACTGTTCTACGAGGAATTTTCCTGCGTTGTCCTAAACCAACTAGTGTGCGATTAAACCTGCGATTTTAGTGTGCAATTATTGTATGAGTAATTAAATATCATAGCATTTCTAATTAAAATCAGTTAGATGGTTATTGATTAGGTAACCATAATTTGATAAACTAACTAAGACGGTATCAAGAGGAAAATGTCAACATATTTTATTAACATAGATCTTCAATGTCAATGAAAAATATTGAATATTAATATTAGAATGAATCAATATTAAGGCAAAGTTGCAAAGTTGTGGATGGAAGCAATTAGAAGTTCTAAATGAAGATGGAAACAAAAAGTATGAGGGAGCTTTGTGGAGGGAAAGCTATTAAATTTATGTAATAAAGAAGTAAATTTTCCAAAAAAAAGTTAGATAATTTTCAGATAATTACTATATATATATATATATATATATATATATAATTTTATAAAATTATGTTTTAATAAGAATAAAAATATTGAAAAACATTATAATGATTATTTTTTTTAATAAAAATTAATTTATCTTATCAAACATATATTTATATAAATCTAAAAAAATAAAATAAATATATCTTTGAAACTCTCATTTTAACAAACAAAATTTTAAATTTAATAAATAAATAGATATTAATTTTACATTTTACATGATATCATTCATTCTTAAACATACAAGAGATATTAAAGATATTGTAAATCTAAATATAAAATTGCTCTTCATTCAAAAAAAATTGTTCAATCCATTATTAGCCTACTAACTATTATTAAAACTTATTATTACTACTTACTATTATGATTTACTCACGCCACTAAGGCCTTGCTCTCAAAGTTGAGAATTTATATGTTATATTATACAATGTACCTTTCTAATATTCCAATGTATCTTTGAGAATAATTATAACTGATTTTATCTTTCTCATTACAATGCAGAGATAGGGTAGATCAATAAAGAATTTAACTGAAGAATATTAGCAAGGTCAGGCAACAAAAAATTAGGGTGCAATATAAATTTCAAATTTATTTTAAAGATGGATAACGCTCTCAATTTCAAATTTATTTTAAAGATGTATAACGCTCTCAATGTCATTCATCATGTACCAATAAAAGTTTGTAGTCAATGATTTAAAATATATTAATCCTTGTGAGTATTTTCTTTTTTTAGGAATAAGAATAAGAATGAAAAAGTGAAACCAGAATGGGGAATGAAACGGGGACTTATGGAGAAAGTGGAATGAAAAGAATTGATGTGGTTGATGGGAATGAAGAAAATGAATGAAATGAATGGAGAGGATGGTGAAGAGTTTTATAAAGTTTTAATTATATTTTAGAATTCCATGCATATATCAAATGGATCTCTTGTATTGAAACAGAAAACTATTCGTAACATTTTATATTGTCCTCTAGATGTTGTATAAGATAAAGAGTATTTCCATGAGAAAAAATAGTAACCATTCTTTTAATTAAAAACCAAAATTCTAGTGGATGGGGTCTTGGATAGAGTGTGATAAATTATCCAATCTCAATTCATATATAAACCGCTCCTATCAGGTTATAAAAAAAAAAAATATTATGTATGATATAGAAAATAAAAATATTGGTGACAAGATAACCATGAAAATTTAAAAAATAACAATACTCAAAACTAATTTATATCAACCCCTCAAACCATTCAAATCAAGTTGTCTACACCTCAAAATGATAACATTTTTCACTAGAACTATTTTGACACAATCAAATGAAAAAAAAATAAAATCAAGTTGATACTTAGGCATCTCAAGAATAATATTTTATTAGTTTGTCTCTTTATGAAAAAAAAAAGACCCTAAACATCAAGTAAAAAAACAATAATATTTAATTAAATAAAATTGTTTTTTGAAATACCTAAAATTTCATAAAAGATAACCACCACAATTTGAGGATAATGAATGCTATTCACCTCAAAATTTATTTATTTTACATTAAAAAACCACACAAGTATTACATTATAAAATCAAACCAAACACACACATTCCAAAAAATGACTTTTGGAAAATAAATCTTACATTGGAAAACTACACCATCCCCACACATGGGAAACCACTCCAAACACACACATTCCAAAACTCATGCTTTGGAAAATAAAACTTACATTGTAAAACTACACCAATCCCACACATACATTGTACTAAAGGGTATGAACTCTGTTGTAGAGTAGTTAATACTAAAATGAGTATTTCTCGTAATGGATGGAACATAAAATTAGACTGTAATTATCTTGGGTATCAAACCGAGCACTGATGGAATAGTTGCATAAGCTCCAAATTTGACCACCCAGGGAAGAAAGGCAGGAGTTGCAATCCCAACCAAGTAGGCAAGTGTAACATACACCGATAACTTCACATGGAAATGTAAGGAGTTAAAAAAAAATTATACAAGTTACTCACGGGTCACTATCCAAATCAATATTAAATATTCCTTACTCATCATTAGATAGAAGGTTCACCAGTTCATAGTGAAACCTTAGTATAAGAATAGTAAGTTGCTTAACCATTAGCAACCTCTATTATAGTACATTAACATAAAATTGCATGAGATACCTTGCATTCATTTCATTATTCATGTAGTGATCACATACTTGACATCATGAACATCACAACAAGAAAGGAATCAACATCGTAAACTTGTCACTATAATCAATCACATCATTGAACACCAATATACCCCAGAAACCCCGTAGGGTGAAAACTAACAAATGTTTAATTTTATTATTAAATGCTTGCGAGGGTGTTCAGCCCTCACTCAATGGATTATAAGGAATACCATCCCTTAACCATCATTACAAACCTTATAAGGAAATATACAAATATCTAGCTTAAATACATTACAATAAATATGATAGCATTTACCCACAAATCTTCAAATCTTCATATATTGGTGACATGAATGCCCTGCAATGGATCATAGTACATTGGATCATCCTACATCTTGCACTTATCTACATGAACCATAATCATTTACCTGCCACCAGGTTAAGCATAATATTTCCTTTGTACATGTCACCATCATTGCGTGCTAATGATGCCTTCAACATACATTGATGTCAAGATTCATAAATTATTAATCAACCATTTCATAAATCTATACTAGAGAAGATTCTCCATCTACATATTCATGATATGAAAGTAAAATACCTTGGCAGTCTCCCTTTAACAACACATACTGCATATGTGCTAGTTATCAGTCATCACATTAACTAATGTTTCCCTCGCATAAGAACATATTCCTGCAAGATAATAGCTACATCTCCCAATATTTTCTTTAAAAGAATCTGATACATCAGTTACGATATTCGTGCATGTGATTTACATAAATTTAATCAAAATAACTAACCCTTAAGCTATTACTTTTGGACCATGTAAATAAATCTAACACAACAAATGTTGTTCCTATGCATACAAATGCATATAGTTTCCAAAAGAATCTTCTTGATGGAATTCTTTAACACAATCAAACATGCAAACACACTTTTCCTTTTCGAGGGAATTTTAGCATAATAAGGCATGCATAACATGTTTCTTTTTCCATAAAACTTAGGTAATAAAACAAACAAATACATGTATTCTTTTCCAAATATTATTCAAACATTACCCATATATATTCCAAAGAAGCCAACACATTAATATGGATTTTGTGCATGTAATTCATCTTCTTTCCCAAAGAATATTTTCCAATGTAGTCTAGCACAACATGCTATCATTTCTCACATACAAATATGTATTCTTTCCAATTAAATCTAATACAATTCTTGCATATGATCTTATTCCAAAAGAAAATAACATAATAGTTATATTTGGTGCATGAAAAGAACTTATTTCCTCTCAAGTAACATTAAACTAACTAGTTCAGTTTTCGTGCATGTAAGTACGCACACAATTAATATTTTCCATGCATGTAAATATATATTTATATAACACCTTTCTTTCTCTTTTTACATGTACTAAATAATCCTTTTTTTTAAAGGTATAATCCATAACACCATTATTGGGTTCATACCCACACATTTCTCTTTTCCAAGAAATTAATAATGCATGCATAGAAATTTCTCTTCGAAATGTAATACAATGATAATGCATGCATATCCATTTCTCTTTTCCAAGAATTTAATAATGCATGAATAGACATTTCTCTTCAAAATGTAATACAATGATGATACAATGATAATGCATGCATATCTCTTTTCCAAAAAAATTTCCAAAAATTTAATAACTCATGAATAGAAATTTCTCTTCGAAATGTAATACAATGATAATACAATGATAATGCATGCCTATCTCTTTTCCAAAAATTTAATAATGCATGAATAGACATTTATCCTCGAAATGTAATGCAATGAAAATGCACGCATAGTCTTTTCTCTTGGAAATGTAATACTATGAGGTATACATAAAGGTTTCTCTTTTCAAGAAATGAAAAATACAATAGCAATTTTATTGCATGCAAAAACAATTACTTCTTTTCAAACTCAAATGAAAGGTAGCTATTTTTCTTTCATGCTTTTTATATTTTCTTTCCTAAAGAAATAAAGCATAATACACATATTAATCTCATATGCATGTTCTTATGCAGAAAAAATATATTATAATAGCATGCACATTTTTAAGAATTCTTTTAAATAGAAACTAATCTCATGCAATACCATTGTTTTACGTATATAACAATTCCTTTTTAAAGGAAATAAAGACGTATATGCCAAACTTCTTAAATAAAACAAAATAAATACTTATCTTTATTTCATTTGAATAACTCCTCTCCCTACTGCAGTACTCATCCACATTCAGAAATTCTCATTTCTCATGTGCAACAATGTTTTCTTTCAGTAGCATCTACAAAATTTCGGGAGGAAAGATTTCGGAATTGCTTTGTAATTATTGTTCCAACAACAACCTGATTTGGCATTCATTTGTAATGCACTAGAGTGAATCCCTAAGACGAAATTCATGTCATATCTCACATGAGATTCTTAGCCTCACAATTGTCTACTATTTTAGTTCCCACAAATTGTTCGAAACAAAACTAAAAACTCCTATTAGAGCTACCCCATTCAAATAGAAGATTTACAAAATATAAAGTGCTAATTTCCATCCCTCACCATTCATTCGCCCAAGAAAATAAAGAAAGGAATGGATATGGTTAGCTTCGTTGGTTACAACTCAACAGTAAATAATAATAATATTTTCGAAAAATAACAGTAAATTACAACATATAATTTTCCACCATATTTCACCTTACTAAGTCATGACGTTCAAACCCATAGGGTAAACTATTATTACCTTTTTTATAATAATATATATTAAGGTAAGTTCGATTTGTTGAAGATATATAAAAAATTATTGTTTTGTTAAACATGGTAATTAAATATAATAATTCCCTAAAAATTGTAAATGCCAACAGTTTACAAGGGTGTTACATACTCCCCCCCCTTAAGAGAACACTATCCTCGGTGTACTTCTCTAACTAAAATTTAAACTTATATTCATGATATAATAATATAAGAAACCCAAAGTGGGTCCTTCCCCTTCACAATGAAAGACTTTCTTTTCCTTAAATTCTATTAATTGAAACAATAATGTTTTTATTTATAGTCATAAGCATGTATAGCTTAAAGAAAATATTCCATTTCTATTTTTAACCACTTATCCATTATTAAAATTCATAAAAATATAGAAAAATACTATACCAACTTACCATTACTTACCAATTACTATTGGAAGTAATAATGACTTTTACACAATCTCTCTGAGAATGGTTGAACACCCATCAACACTCCTTGGAAAGAGCCTATAATGTATGAATAACAAATTGAATCACATTAGTCACATAGTTTCAATCAAATGTAATATTTTCAACTATCAAAGATTCATGCAATATCAAGAGATGCTTTAATCAGAGTACTTCCACAAGTACACAGAGATCACCATCCCTCTAATCAATGCATCATGTGCACACTGTTTTAGCTCTTGCTAAAGATATCCATACAGTACTTCAAAAAGTAGTTAGAGAGCACCTATCTGTCTAACCGTACAAACGGTCAATCAATGCACCATGGGCATATCCTAGCCTTTGCTAAGACACTTAAACAAATTATTAATAAAATAAATGAACTTATACATTCAGTAATTCATTTTCCAAGCACTAAGCTCCTTTCCTCTTAATATCTACATACGATATTTACACAATCATATAAAAATTCATTTTAATATAACACATAACTTATTACTTAACTTGTTCCACTATGAGAACCACAATGGTAAACAAAAATCTCCTCCCCACCCATGGGAGTTGGTTTCCTCAACCAAATTGAGTAATTTTCACATCCAGACAGTTATTTGACAAAAGGCCATTCCAGGTTCAGTATGGATTCCTCTTGGCAACATCATGCCTATTCCTATGATAGCGTCCCATCTATGAGGAATTTTGGATCTCCTCCAACAGGCTCCAAATCAATAGAGTTGCCTCAGGTTTTCCCCTCTTCACCATCTTGGCCAACTCTTTTCCCTTACTGAGATCATATATCTCTAGGGAGAGGAAATCCGGGAAGGTAAGTGCCATCAACCCCTCCGGGCAGGCAACCACCATCAGCTCAAGGCCTTCTAGCCTTTCACAATTCTTCACAACTATCTAACATGTTAAATTTCTCTTTTAACATTATTTCCCATAGTAAATTACATAATGAACTATGTACACATTATTCATAAATAAAAAAGAAATTTTATGTACATCATTCATCATACTTGGCCCTCCACATGGGTCCAATGATATCTATATTAATAGGGGACATGACTAACATACATGTGTTGTACATTATTATTTCCCAAATAACACAATCATGCACCTTATAACATGATACCATGTGTTATACATTATTATTTCCTAAATAACAAAATCATGCACATTATAACATGATACTTTATCAATTACCGTTGCAATTTTTCCATGGCACTATTTTACTTTCACAGGTTTTTCTTATTGCCATTAAAATAACCATGCTTAATATCTTTATTGTTGCCATTAAGCTAGCCATGTTTAATCTCCTCAATGGCCCTAATCATAAATATGCATTGTTATAAAAAAAAATATTCACTTTCAAAACAATTTTAGTTTTATGCATACAATGTTGTCATGCATATAAATATATATAAATATTTTTTAATGCATATGTGTCAAAAATGAAACAGTCCCATGGGTAACAGTCCAACATTTCCAATTCCCATAGTGTTCTGTTACCAACAAACTGACACATGAAGTAATTACCATAATCACTTGTTCACAACTTTCAATAAGCTTTAGTCAAAATTGATTCATGCATATATCTTTCATTAGTTGGTCATTCGTAACCAATCAATGCTATTAATAATCTTAATGCATCCATGACACGACTCATTCAAAAACTAGCTATTCAACAACTAGTTACTTTAGTCAAGTCTCACTACTTGACCCATTGTGTATTTTTAACATCTGAAAGGGCTCATTCAATTTCATTTTAAAACACTCTATCATCCCCTTCAAGGACTTTCCCCATCTTTTTCATTCATGCATTAGTTTCACACACCATCAATATACATATTCATCTTTTTCGAGTAGTGCATGGTAACTTTAGTTATTTTTATTAAATGTATGAGTAATATTTCATATACCCAAATGCTAATATTCAACTCTCACTTTCACTAGTGAGGACTCATGTTGTTCATAAGTACAACAAAGGTTTTATTGTCCTTTATCCTCAACAGGATTCCAATGTTACAAAAACCGTTTTGCAACAACATTTATTAATTTCTACTATTCAATGTAGTTATAAACATGAATCACACATATCATGTCAAGAGTATATTACTGCATATATCATTCAATATGTAGATTGCTAGAATCATATATCAATCAATATGTATATTTCTAGAATCATACCTTATCTAATGTCCATTAGTAGCATACCTCAATTTCTTTTCTTTTAACAAATTCGAAAGGCACCAGTGCTGCAACCTTTAGCTCTGATACCACTTATAATATACACTGATAACTTCACATGGAAATGTAAGGAGTTAAAAAAAAAATTATACAGTTACTCAAAGGTAACTATCCAAATCAATATTAAATATTCCTTACTCATAATTAGATAGAAGGTTCACCAGTTCATAATGAAACCTTAGTATAAGAATAGTAAGTTGCTTAACCATTAACAACCTCTAGTACAGTAGATTAACATAAAACCATGGAAAATTTTAGGGGCTAATATTCACAGGTGGGCTAATTTTCCATGATTTCTCCAAAGAAAAGATTTGCCAAATTCCATTTTTTTGTAAAAATGATTCACCCAAATTTTACAATATAAAATTATTTTACCTTGAAAATAGTCAACATTATATATATTCTATATATAAAATCATTATAAATTTGTACAATTTTACAAACATATCAATATAATTTTATAGTTCACATATTAGGGACTATTGAAATTCGCCAACATTTTAAACTTCAAGATAATTTTCCATCCTTAAATTATGCCTGCATAAAAATGCATGAGATACCTTGCATTCATTTCATTATTCATGTAGTCATCACATACTTAACATCATGAACATCACAACAAGAAAGGAATCAAAATCATAAACTTGACACCATAATCAATCACATAATTGAACACCAATATACCCTGGAAACCCCCTAGGGTGAAAACCAACAAATGTTTGATTTTATTATTAAACGCTCATGAGGGTGTTCAGCCGTCGCTCAATGGCTTATAAGGAAGACCATCCCTTCACCATCGTTATAAATCTTACAAGGAAATATACAAATATATAGCTTAAAGCCATTACAATAAATATGATAGCATTTACCCACTAATCTTCATATATTCATATCTTGGTGATATTGATGCCCCACAATGGACCATCATACATTGGATCATCCTGCAGCTCACACTTATCTACATGAACCATAATCATTTACCTGCCACCAAGTTAAGCATAATATTTCCTTTGTACATGTCACCATCATTCCCTACTAATGATGCCTTCAACATACATTGATGTCAAGATTCATAAAGTATTAAGCAACCATTTCATAAATCTATACTAGAGAAGATTCTCCATCTACATATTCATGACATCAAAGTAAAATACCTTGACATTCTCCCTTTAGCGACACAGACTGCATATGTGCTAGTTATCAGTCATCACATTAACTAATGTTTCCCTCGCATAAGCACACATTGGAAGACAATAGCTATATCTCCCAAGATTTTCTTTAAAATAATCTAATACATCAGTTACGATATTTGTGCATGCGATTTACATAAATTTAATCAAAATAACTAACCCTTAAGCTATTACTTTTGGACCATGTAAATAAATCTAACACAACAAATGTTGTTCCTATGCATACAAATGCATATAGTTTTTAAAAGAATTTTCCTGATGGAATTCTTTAACACAATCAAGCGTGCAAACACACTTTTTCTTTTCGAGGGAATTTTAGCACTATAAGGCATGCATAAAATGTTTCTTTTTCCATAAAACTTATGTAATAAAACATACAAATACATGTATTCTTTTCCAAATATTATTCAAACATTACCCATATATATTCCAAGGAAAACAACACATTAATATGGATTTTTTCATGTAATTCATCTTCTTTCCCAAAGAATATTTTCCAATGTAGTCTAGCACAACATGCTATCATTCTCACATACAAATATGTATTCTTTCCAATGAAATCTAATACAAGTCTTGCATACATTTACATGATCTTATTCCAAAAGAAACGGACATAATAGTTATATTTGATGCATGAAAATAACTTATTTCCTCTCAAGAAACATTAAACTAACTAGTTCAGTTTTCGTGCATGTAAGTACGCACACTTAATCTTTTCCATGCATGTAAATATATATTTATATAACACCTTGGTTTCTTTTTTTACATGTACTAAATAATCCTTTTTTTCAAAGGTATAATCCATAACACCATTATAAGGTTCATACCCACACATTTCTCTTTTCCAAGAAATTAATAATGCATGCATAGAAATTTCTCTTCGAAATGTAATACAATGATAATGCATGCATATCCATTTTTCTTTTCCAAGAATTTAATAATGCATGAATAGACATTTCTCTTCGAAATGTAATACAATGATAATACAATGATAATGCATGCATAGACATTTCTCTTTTCCAAGAATTTAATAATGCATGAATAGACATTTCTCCTCGAAATGTAATGCAATGATAATGCATGCGTAGACATTTCTCTTGAAAATGTAATACTATGATGTATACATAAAGCTTTCTCTTTTCAAGAAATGAGAAATACAATAGCAATTTTATTGCATGTAAAAATAATTACTTGTTTTCGAACTCAAATGAAAGGTAACTATTTTTCTTTCATGCTTTTTATATTTTCTTTCCTAAAGAAATAAAGCATAATACACATATTAATCTCATATGCATGTTCTTATGTAGAAATAAATATTATAATAGCATGCACATTTTTAAGAATTATTTTAAATAGAAACTAATCTCATGCAATACCATTGTTTTACGTATATAACAATTCCTTTTTAAAGGAAATCAACACGCTTATGCTAGACTTCTTAAATAAAATAAAATAAATAATTATATTTGTTTCATTTGAAGAAATCCTCTCCCTACTGCAGTACTCATCCACATTCGGAAATTCTCATTGCTCCTGTGCAACAATGTTTTCTTTTAGCAGCATCTACAAAATTTCAGGAGGAAAGATTTCGGAACTGCATTGTAATTGTTGTGCCAACAACAACCTGATTCATAATTCATTTGTAACGCACTAGAGTGAATCCCTAAGATGAACTTCATGTGATATCTCACATGAGATTCTCACCCTCACAATTTTCTACTATTTCAGTTCCCACAAACCATTCAAAACAAAACTAAAAACTCCTATTAGAGTTGCCCCATGCAAATAGAAGATTTTTAAAATATAAAGTGTTAATCACCATCCTTCATCATTCATTCCCCCAAGAAAATAAAGAAAGGAATGGATATGGTTACCTTTGGTGGTTCCAATTGAACGGTAAATAATAATAATATTTTCGAAAAACAACAGTAAATTACAACATATAATTTGCCACCATATTTCACCTTACTAAGTCATGACGTTCAAACCCGTAAGGTAAACTATTATTACCTTTTCGATAATAATAGATATTAAGGTAAGTTTGATTTGTTGAAGATATATAAAAAATTATTGTTTTGTTAAACATGGTAATCAAATGATAATAATTCCCTAAAAATTGTAAATGCCAATAGTTTACAAGGGTGTTACAACAGGTTGCTTCCCCATTGGCAGTTTGCGTGCTCGAATCGCCTGATACCGTCTTGTAGGGCGATCTCCCGGGCATGTTTTGTACCAGATCTGCTACCAGGTTATTAATAGTTTGAACAAATGGACTATCGCTTGGGATTGATTGTGGATTATAGGTTGAGTCATCATTAAACTGCATGCTCACCACAGATACAGATACCAGGAGTACTAATATTGGAGGTAAAGTAAATGATAATGACCTTATCGTCATGGTTTCCCTCACCTCTAATAGTAATAACCCCTTAAAAGTGAAAATGAAATACTATCAGTTCTAACAATAATAATCCCTTGCGTTATTTCTATACTTATCAATCTACTGAGGACACCCTCATTTTATAGCCTTCGCAACACATGGTTGGGTGGGCAGGATAACCTCAGTGAAGTCAACCATCATGGTCCTTTCCTGCGACGCTTTGTTAGTCACATAAACAAACAAAAGCTTCATTTTAGACACAGGCCAATGTTCATTCCTTCAGATGCTTGAACCAAGAATCTTGAATGAAAATTTTAAGAATATTCCTACCCCATTTGTAAGTGAACATTTTACTATTTCATATTTAACAAATTTATAATTGAAAAAAATGTAAAAAATGTGTTTCATTATTTCATATTTAACAATTTTATAATTGACCATTTTACAATTTCATATTTAACAATTTTATAATTGAAAAAAATGTAAAAAAATTGTTTCATTATTTCATTATTTATAATTGAAAATTTATAATCAATATAATTACAAATTAAAATGGAACAGTTCATAAATTCCTTCACACTCATGAATTATGGCATTTTAAATTAAAATTTAGGAATATTCATATCTACTTGTAAGGGACCATTTCAAAATAATTAAAATAATTATGTGTTTTTAGTACTAGAAAATTTTATAAATAAAAAATGTATGTGTTTCTCAAACCTTACAAGTTAGAAATGATTCATTGTTTTCATAGTTTATGATTGAAATTTTATAATCAATGTAGTTATATAAATTAAAATATTGATTGTGTGCTTTCACAAACAAGGCATCTTAAATTTTAAGAATATTCATACCCACTTGTAAGTCACCATTTCAAAATAATAAAAATAATTATGTGTTTTTCACACCTAACAATTTTATAATTTAAACAATTATGAGTTTCTCCCAACTCACAAGTTTATATTAATTCAGTATTGCATGATTTACAGTTGAAAATATATAATGGTAATAGTTAAATAAATTATATTAGTGCATTTTATAATTTTCTTCACAAGCATGAACCAGCATCTTAAACTTTAGGAATATTAATATAATAATTTAAAGTAGTGCAGTGTAATCTCATGTTGCTATAAAAAATATATAAATAAAATACTTAAAAACTAACTAAATTATATAGTTATTTTAAATTACTATTATTTTATTATTATATATAAAAAATAAATGTTTGTCAATCATTTATACATTTAAAAAAATATGGAACACTATTATTAACCATGGATATTTATTCTCACTTTACCATGGAGATTATTAATCTATAAAGACCCTTTGCTACAATACCAATGGGAAATACTAAGGCTTATCAATACCACATGCCTAAAAAACCATAACTGGCTTAGGAAAATGATGGAATAACTACTTTGGAGATAAATCTCAACTTTTGATTTTTTTACAATGCTATGAAGATTTTTAATCTATAACTAGCCTTTGCTACAATACTAGTGGCCAGTACCAAGGCTTATCAATAACACATGCCCGAAAAACCATAACTCACTTATAAATCTAAACTTTTGATTTGTGTATAAGAGTCCACTCACGTGAAATCCTTACCATCCACCTAATAATTATTAATAATTAAATTTAAATTATGGAAGCTCTATTCCAAAATAGATACACATATATGTGTAATGACTAGTAAACATTGTTTAAAAATTAAAATAATCTAATCAACTCATAATAAGCCTTAGGTTGTTGGAAGTTAAAGTTGTAGAGCATTCATGGGGGATGCATTAAAAACAATCAAAGTTGAAGCTTATGCCCTCTACCACATGACTGAGTTAGCCAAAGAAAAATAAGAAACATCTTTCACTTTTTTGGGAGACTCCCTCCTTCATAATCAAAATTTAGGGGAAGAGTTCCCATCCAAAGGAAAAAACATACAAAGTCCTATGTAAGGAATTGGGAAAGAAACACAAGGGTTCTCTTCAATAGCATATTTCCATGTTATCCATGATCTCAATAAATATGGGGCCTTATGTGCTAATGAATGGTGTGAATTAAGATTGAAATATTTAAAAATCAATTGTCAAATGAGGCCTTCTCCTATTCCATAGAGCTATAATGACTTATAGTATGACATGTAAATTTTGTTTTTTATTTGGTCAATTCTGTAAGCTATATACCTACAAAACCTTTTTTTTATTGTCTCTTTTGGAGTCCCTCTAGAAATAAATGTAGTTTTGTGACATAAGAGGGCTCATAAATGTTTTGTGAATATGTAGACACATAATTACATATAAATACACAATCCTCATTCTATTTTAATAAAAAAAACATATAAAATAATTAAATTTTAACTTTATTTTCAATTATTATTAATCTAAGACATGCTCTCCAACTTAATATGTCAGAAGTGAAAATGTGAAGTTGGGAAACACTTTTTGCCCTTTTTGACGTTGAAAATTGTAATTTTCTATGTTTTTTCAACTTCAACTCCACTAAACTCATATTTTTAATGCAAATTACACTTTGACATAAAAACAATATATGTAGAGAATTGTCTTACCTCCATATTCATATTTAAAAAAAAAAATATTGACATATAGTGGGGTAAATTTGTTGTTTACTAACGACATATACTTGAAATTTCCAGGCAAACATAAATAGTGACTTTTTGAACCCTAACTTTTTTTAGGGAAGGTTATTCTTTTTTTGGAAATAAACCATCTCATCATAATCTACATATATTGCACTAGTGAATTGACTATTTTTCGGTAATTTTCAAATTAAATCACTATTTTTTATTTTTTTTGAAATGGACGAAGACAAAAAAGCTGTGATGTTTCAGTACATTTTATGAGCCCTAGATTTTCTTTTCAATGTGATCGTCAATAAGAAAAATGAGAGTACCCTTTTGATGAAGATAGGGAGAGGAATTGCAATATTATTTTTCTGATTTTTTTGGTTTTGCCATTTTAAAGTTATTGAATTTTTATTCAGTGCAATTTTCAGAACAATGAAATTCCAGAGTGACACAGTTTAGTATAAAATTAATAACAAATTGAATTTTTTAATGAAACTCAACAAATATTACATCATCAGAAACTAGATTCATAGATGAATCTAATGGTACCAGGTCCGACATATAACATTTTGTTTTTGTAGGTATTCCACCCCTCCAAAGTTGTAGGTTACTAAAAACTACAGAATTTTTTGGGTTTTTCATTGACCAGAAACTCTCGGTCAAGATCATTTCTCGGGCGAGATATTTATTAAACTCTCGACCGAGAGTTTAAACCACCACAGGTTACATTTAACCGCATGGCTAAAATCTCGGCTGAAAGTTTTAAAAACTCTCAGCGAGAGTTTACGCCCGAGATTTTACCCAAGCAAACTCTCGGCTGAGAGTTTAGCCATGGCCAACTCTCGTTCAAGATTTTAATAAAGTCTCGTCCAAGAGTTTATTAAACTCTTAGAGAAGAGTTTTTTAATCTCTCCAATGAGATTTTATTAAATCTCAATCGAAATCTGACACAATCTTTCGGGCGAGAGTTGTATATAAATACTCTCATTCGAAAGATTAATTCCACACGCCATTCTGAACCAACGAAAATTGCGAAGGTGCGAGGGTTTGAAAAATGCGAAGGTGCGAGGGTCTGAATTCTTTTTCTGCCAAGGTGAAAATATTTTCTAGGTGCAAAATTCTTTTTGGCAAAAAAAAAAAATTAATTTTTTTTGGGTGTGAAATATTTTTGGCGAAATTTTTTTTGAAAGTTTTTCTAGGTGCAAAATTTTTTTTAGCAAAATTTTTTTCTGAAGTTTTTTTGGGTGCATGGATGCATGAAGTATTTTTGCAAAATGTCTCTATGAATACATGAAGTATTTTTGCAAAATGTCTCTATGAAGGCATGAAGTATTTTTGCAAAATGTCTTTATGAATTTAATTATTTATTTTTAATTTTCTCTCTTATTGAAAGCATGAAGTACTTATTCTGAAGTATTTATGTTTTTTTGGGTATTTGGTCCAAATAGAATTGGATTTTATGTTTCCAATTTTGTGAACATGGGAAACAAAAGGAATTTCCTATCAAGGCACAATAAAAAAAGAATTGATTCAATGGATAAAAATGAGAGATTACAAAAAAAGGGCGAGAGGAAAGGGAAAGATTAAGCCATGAAATAAATGTGAAGGTAGAGCATCGTAAAAGAGATGTAGAGGTGCATGGCAATGATGAGGAAATGAGAAATGTTGAGGAACTTGTCAACGAGAATATTGAAAACACAAATGTCCAAGAAAATATTGATATTAATCTCACTGGTGAGTCAATAGTTTCTTCAATTTGAATTTTGTATTTTTTTTTAAAAACATTGTAGTTCAAGATAGTTTTAAAATTAAAAATATGTATATGTCAATTTCAAATTAGAAGTTAATATTGTTTTTTATGCAGGGACAACATCATAACTACAAGAAGATACTACCACACCTTGAATTTCACTGCAATTAATTGGAAGTTCCAAGAATGTTGTAAACAACTACAAGTTTCTAGAAAATATGGATCCAACTAAAATTGAAGAATTGGGACCACCAATGGCTGAAAGGACAGTTCGAGATAAAGTAAATCTAGGATTGAAACATATTTTTGAAGGTAAATCTATCATAGCACAAGCTCAGATGTTACGTGTACTTTTAAAGCACAAATATCTCAAAAATGTTGTGCAATTATTGGGCATTAAAAGTGATAAATAGGTTTTAGCAAATGAAATCGTATCGAAAAATATGACATCGGCGCTTGCCACACTAGCCAAAAAGCGATCTCAAGTTGAAAAGAATGCTCATAGAGCACTTTTAACAGGTGTAGTTGTGAAACGAACTTCATCAATTCGGTTGATGTCACCAACTTCAAAAAAATTTAAAACATCAAGAAAATTTTTATGGAGGCATACAAAATTTAGAATTCAATTAGATGAGAATGATGAACTTGCATGTTGGGCTAATATTTGTAGGCATCCATATCATGATAGAATTCCTGATGGTGTGAGGGATAGGGTAAAAGAGTTATGGGATTTTAATTCTCGTGTATCGCCAAATGAAAAGGATTTTGTGCGACACCGTATATCTAAGGGAAATTATGAATCTCATGCCAAACATATAACATAGGTCAGTCAAGTAGAATTATTCCAGAATTTTATGGAGAGTAATACTGATGTGAAGGTTTACCTTAGCACATTTGTGAAGATTAAACCATGGTATGTCAGGCTTATCACTATTTGAGACACATTTTGTTGTCGATACCATGTAGATTTACAATTATTTTATGAGACATTTGTAA
>CM076583.1:5327042-5545179 GCA_034641835.2 Pinus albicaulis | reverse complement strand
GGAAGAGGAAAGGGGTCTGAGGTAACCACAAACCAATCTTTTAGGTACAGAATCTAGCCAATCTATACCTAGAGAGGGCTCTCTCTGTAAAATTTAGCTTTGTTTTTGTAAGATTTTAGGCTAGTTTTGAAATTTCAGGGGTTTTGTTTGAATTTGGGTGGTGGAATTTGATAACTTGAGGGCAAGATTAAGTAATTCAGGCCATTGGGCTATGGAGTCAAGAAGATGGCTTCACTGGATTAAGTTTCTAAGCGAAAGATGGCTTTACAGGGCAACATAATCAAATAGAGAACAATTTTGGATCTAAAGTGAATGGAATGGATTTAAAATGGATGAAAGGCAATTAAGAATCTTTCATCATATTTAAAAGAGGGAAAAATGAATGATTACTAACAAAGAGCAATTAAGAATTATTTATTAAATAATCAAAATGCTTAAACCAGAGAAACAGGAGCAATTAAGAATTCACTGTTTATAACTAGTTTAGAAGAAAACATTTAGAATAACAATGATTGAAATCAGATTACACCTAAGTAGCTTCCGATTTATTCATTTTCATTAATCATTCAGAAATGAAACACAATGATATAATAAACAAGTATAAAACTTCAAAACATAAGATAGAGATGACTTATTGATCTGTAGTCTGACACATGAATCCTATAAAAAGTCTTTAGCA
Source organism: Pinus albicaulis (assembly GCA_034641835.2). NCBI lineage: Eukaryota > Viridiplantae > Streptophyta > Pinopsida > Pinales > Pinaceae > Pinus > Pinus albicaulis. The sequence continues at coordinate 5,544,500 of CM076583.1, read as the reverse complement.
TCAATTCATCATCCAGCTAGCCACAAAGAAATTTCTCCAACAACACTTTATTCCGAAAAAGTCAATGTTACATCAAAGTATATGAATCCACACTCAATACTCCGTTTGAGGGAGTATTTATACAAAAAATTACACAAAATATCTCATAACAAATCGAGATATTATCTAGGATGACTAATAAGTATTTTACAACAAAATAGAGACAGATGGTCTCGAAGATAAGAAAAAATGATAATTGATGTTGTGTTGTTTCCTTCTTTTGAGAATGTGCTAGAGGCAGGCCCTATATTTTGGTTTGCTGTTGTCATTTTCAGTGATTTCATGTTGGTTGCTTCGTTTCGCTGATACTCTTTAACTGCTCTGATACTCTTTGACCTTTGTTCATCTTGTTATCCTTTTTATCATGATATACTGTGGTAAATAGGCAAAAATTCATATAAGGATAATCTTTACAAAAGTTCCATCATTTCTTCCCACCATTTAGCTTCTGGCACTCTCGTTCTTTGCAACTTTCTCAGTGTTTCATCATCCTCAGTGTATCTGAAGAAATTAGGTTGATTTGGGAACAAATGATTTACTTCATGCTCAAGATAAAATAAATTCTCCAATTTGTCATGAAGATTTCTTCCTGTGGGCAATGCTGCTGTTGATGAACTGGTTGAAGAACTGGCCTGATTATCAGCATATTTGTCCAATTTTTCAACATAACTATCAAGGTCCATTAACTTATCTTCTGTAACCATAGGACTAGGCAATCCTCTGTTTAACAAAATATTCAATCTTTCTCTAAAGGCAATGATTTCTTCTTGCATATCTGAACACCTTCGTTCTAAATTCTGTACCAGAGTTCTTTTAGTAAAGACTCTCTTTATTTCCAAAATTGTTCCGGTCCTGTCCTGAATACCAAGTTCTGCAAGTTGATTCCTAGTCTGAGTATTCAAAAAATGTATAAGTCTATTGGCTTCTTCTGGCCTATTTCCCAATTCTTCTCTTGCTCTCTCAATCTCATCCAGAGCCAATTTAACTAAGTCATTTATTTCATCCATTATTTGAATTGAGGACCAGACGTCCTTTATTGATTGAATTATATTAGCCCAAAGAATTTCCTTTATTTCTTTTAAAGGTTTCTCCAATGTGAGATCCTTTTCTAATGCCTTAACCAATTTTTCTATTTGTTCACTTCTCTTGTTTTATCAGCAACACTCATTTTTGAAAGATCATATTTGTGTTCTAGAGTGGCTAATTGTTCCTTTGCTTTGTGGAGCTCTATGGCCTGAAGTTTCATTTCTTCCATTGACTTTGTTAACTCATCAGTGTTCAAATTTGCAGTGTTGCCCTGTGACAATTTTACTGGCTGATCTGTTGTTGCTGTACCTATCACTACTCCTGCTGTAGATACTGGAATATTTTCATGCTTATCTTTTAATGCAATCTCAAGCTCTTTCTCAGTTGCACTAAGTTGCTCATTCAATTTTAAGAGCAAATCCATTAGTTCCTCTTCAGAATTCTGCTTGATGATTTTTGCAGTCTGTGGATGTCTTGAGGCTGGTAATTTCAATTGTTTTCTCAGAGCTGCAATATCATCATCCTTTCTCTTGATCAAAGCTTCAATACCTTTCACATCTTTAGGATTATGACCCAAACCAATGATTATTTCCTCCAAAGTTTTGATTCTATTATCCTTAGCCTGGGAGGAAGCTTTTTCAAGCTGCAACTGTGTATTAGTGTTATCCAAGGAATCCTGTAACTTATGGGCCAACATTGATTTATCCGTCAGAGTAGAATAAATCATCTCACCTGTTTGCTTGTGTAGCTCAATTTGATCTAAAGGATGGATATCCTTTGCCAAGACTTCAAAATTAGTCCTAATGTAATCTGCAGCTGTCTGAGGCTGCTGCACCTTGGGCTTGAAGTGGCTCATAATCATCTTACCCTGTTGGATGTCATAGGCTGACATCAATCTTTCTTGATTTTTTGGAGCCATCTTTAAATATTGGTTGTACACTTGAAGTCTAAGTAGATCGTTCCTGGCCTTTATATTGATGAATGTTCTTTTGATGTCCCAGGCCTCTTTTACTGGAGGTTTGAAAGAAGATATCTTTGTACTTTGTTGCCTCTGTAGTTCTTTTCTTTGAAAATTAGTGGATGTTCCACTACCTGTACCTATTTGCTGACTATCTTCTCTTCCCTGACTATCAGGGATTTCCTGACTTGATTCAATTTTTGGAAGAGGAGTTAATTTCTGCCTTTTAACACCTTGCTGTTCAAAAGAGCCACCAATAGGAGTAACTGTTTCAGCCTCTCTCTTCTTTCCTTTTTCCACATTAAGAGGAGTTTGTAGATTTACAATTTCTGGCTCATTGATTTGAGTAGGAGGAATTTGTACTTGGCTCTGTTCTTTAGAAGTCTCTGGTTGCTCTGTCATTGTAAATTTTTCAATTACTTGTATATCAGGCTCCTTTTCTTTTCCTTTAGATTCTACTACCATTGTGTTAATTTCCTGCAAATTTTCATGTGAAGTCCCGGCTGTAGAAGGTCCTAGTATCTGCACCTATGCAAAAGAGTCTAGGTCAAGTATCTTTTCAAGATCTTTCATCACATTTTCAACATTGACCTGCTCACTATCTTTTTCAACCAATGTGCCTTCCACCCATTAATCCATATTGGCATATTGTTCTAATTCTGGGATTATTTGATGGATGTATGGTGATAGTTTATTTTTCATTCTTATATCACAGATAAAATTGTTTGGGTCATAAGACATCCAATAGAAACTCTTTTGTAGTCTGAGATAGTCTTCTAAAATTCTTTCGGCTTCCTTCCCAGCTTCCCTAGAGTTACAAATAAAGGGACCTAACTCGTTCTTGATCCTGAGCTGAGCCTTTTTCTTTGCATTGCAGAAATGAACTATATCTGAATTATTCATTTGCCTAAAATATTCTAATGCAAAAAGTCTCATTGGGACATACCTGGGCAGTTTGAAAGGGCATAATTCACATCCATATATCCTGATTTCTGTGTGGTTTTGATATAGGTACCAGTCACCTATCTTATACTTCTTTGATAGCTGAAGGATTTTCTTGATTTCATTGTTAATCCTAGGAGGAGAGACTCCTGTCAACAAGGTAGTTGTAGGATGAACAAAAAGGTCGACAAAATCATTATAGGAATAAGGAGAATCAAAGGAATTGTGAGTAATGGAAGACCAAAAGATGACTGACCTAGGATTCCCTTTGACATCAAGTTTCTTAACATAAAAAGGGAAATTCTCTGACTGAAAGTAAATCATGAGGTGATATATGACAGAAGAATACTTGAATACTCTCTCATTCCCAAATCTCATGAACTGATCATGGATTTTGTCAGCAATATAAGATGCAAAATCGTACTTGACAGCAGGAGGCTGTCCAGGGGTAAAAATGGATAACAATACTAGGGTTAACTGATCAACATACTCACTAGTATTGAAGCCCATTATGAAAGATATCATGTTTAAAATAAGTCTACCCTCATTAGTAAAGAAAGTATAACCATAAGGAGGAGGGTTTTTAGGCTAATGTTCTGGTAACATGAAGGTTTGACACAAACGGTTTAACTCTTCATGGGATAACTTAGTAGATTTCTCAAGTAATTCAGCCATGGATAAGGGAGTGAGGTCTTGACCAGGTTGGAATTGTAGCATTTCATTTATGGACTGAGCAGTTATTGGGAAAAGAACATTTTGACTTGGGGATAAAACTGCTCTTTGGTTGGGATCGTAATTTGCATGGCAAAAATGGATTAACTCAGGAAAAATATGGACCGAGGGCAAAAGGTACATGGGAAGATTTGATTCCCAAAGACCAAAGATGTCAGAACCACTCAAATAATTGTCTCTGCAGCGGAAAAATATTCGAAGAGGGTTCTCACTAAGTTGAAGGTCTTTAATTTGAAAATCCATATAAGCTAAAGGCAAATAATCTAAGTCTCTGTGAGGGGCATTGATGGGCGCGACATTCAGAGCTACTGGAACTTCCATTTCTGGTTCTTGTGGATTCAGAAATGGAAATTCGGGGTTTTTTGTAGAAGAGGGGCACAATTACCAGTTTTGGGAATATAATTACAATCCTGGGAATTAAAATAGATCAAATTGAAGTTCTTTTCAGACCTTAGTGCGGAATAAAAACCAGAACTAGGACTTTTAAACAAAGTTCAGTGGGAAATTGGAGTAAATACCTGTTTATGGGAAATTAACAGTGGTTAAATAGGTACTTGCTATGGTGAATGGATTCTAGAGTATTCAGCTTCAACTTTCTTCAGCAAATTAATGGTTGGCAATCTTCAATGGTTGATTTTTGAAATTTCGTTGCATGGGAGACTGGTTGGCGCATGAAATAATGAAAATGACGCAGACGCAATTTGTTTTATTTACAAAGTCAAAAGGGTGGCGGGTTTTAATTGATGATGTCAGCAAGTACAGTGGACGCGTCATAGAGGATTGGCGGTAAGCGGTTTTCATTGCACCGCTTTTGGGACATGGTGGTTTTGGGCGGAGGGGCAGCGATTCCATTCAATGATTGACGCGTGGCGGAGCACTGTTCACAAAATCACCAGCTCATCACGCATTATCGTTCGGACGCGGATGGCCAGCGATTTCGTTAATGGCCGTTGATTTCAGATGGATTGATCGAACTGTGGTCGAGGCGTAGAGATGACGGGAATTTAACAGGCGGGACCGACGCAATTAAACGTTAATTAATCTCATCGGGGGCGTTTTTATTGGTGGGTCAGGTTATAACTAATCGTGAGGATTAATTAATCCCTTTGTACGACGAGGGCCGGGGATGAAAAATGCGCGCGAGATGGGTTATTTTGAAGTTTGGTTTAAATTAAACTTCGGATTTTATTTTTTGTTTTAAACATATAAATTATATGTTTAAAGGTTTTTTCATATATATTTTTTATTATATGATAATCAAATCAAAATGATTTATTTACCATAGGGGGCGGAGTATTTGTATAAAGATATATTTAGCCAAAGGGGTCGTAAAGTGGGAATTTTATTTGAACATGTGGGATTTATTAACTTTGGCTAAATTATAATATGTGGGTTTTTGGGGCTATTATATAAAAGGAGTTATATACTATATGAAAGGGTTATTTCAATAGGGATTTAAATAATAAATTAGAAGTTAATATGATAAAATGAATTTAAGCGCTAAGTATAAAACATTAGAATAATGTATTTAACTTATGCTTGCATGAAAGGGTTTTTATTGAATATTGCTTGACCTTCCTAAGTAAAATGGGATTTTACTTAGGAAAATTTTTAGAAGTGAATGAGTGTGATGATGAATGTTTTTTAAGTACTTAGGTTTTTCCAATTATTGGGCCGAGGGTCCGGTCCCTCCAAAAGTCAAGGTAATGCCTTGAGCCCCTTTAATCTTCAAATACCTTAGCACTTAGGGGAAATTAGTAAAATGTTTAGGGAAAGATGAGAAGGGAAGTTAATAATCTGACTTTGCCTTGCTTATAATTCTTCCAGTGTATTTATCTACCTTTGCACTTGTGATGAAAATTGAAATTTTAACCATCTAAAGCCATCATTCATCACATGTAATTCAACAACATCTTCTACCTACCCTACCTACTTTACTCTACCATTTTTTCTTCTTTATTAGGGTGCACTTAGACTGGCAAACCCTTATCACACTTTTTCTTTTACATATGGAAATCTATCTAATTCTAACCTTATTACATCCAAGGGCTCAGATTAAACTGTTGAGCTCCTTTTATTTACTCTACCTATCTACTGATCTACCAAGATTAAACAGTTTGGTCAGATTTTATTCTCTATCTCTAAAACATCAAATTGAAAAATGAACTAGCCCAGCTTGAACTGTTTGACTATTCATGAATTGTGGCATGAGATACAAGCTGAACACAATTTGATTATTACATCAGAGAAAAAAGTAGTGGAATTTAGATTTGCACACTATCCTTGGCCTTTCTTTTGGTGGGGTTCATTTTCTTTTACTTTTTTTGGCCATTTTTATTTTTCCACCCTTTGATTTTTCTTTTTAGGTTAAACCCTCTTTACATTTTTTAAATTTTTTGATTTTTTGAAAATATGGAACACCTTTGCAACAATAAAAAGGTTTGACATATTGCATAGTTCATCAAGTCAATCATGAAAAATGACACCTATTGGTATAGGAGTCTAACACCACCATTCAGCCAGAGGTGACCACTTGACCCATTGTATTTGTTTATTAGACACAAAACAACTAAGATATCCTTCCAAACATTTTTTCACTATCTCAGTTTGCCCATCGAATTGAGGATGATAAGATGAGCTATGTGCTAGTTGAGTACCCAAACAAGAAAATAATTTCATCCAAACATTTCCAGTAAAAAAGGGATCTCTGTCGCTTACAATAATCTTTGGGTTTTGATGTAGCTTTTGAATTGTTTCCATAAATGCAGTAGCAACTGTACTTGCTTTAAATGGATGAAATAATGCACAAAAATGTGCATACTTGGTAAGTCTATCAACTACCACCATGATGACACTCTTTCCTTCAGACTTAGGTAAACCTGTGATAAAATCCATTGAAATCTCCTCCTAACATTGACTTAGAATGGATAAAGGTCATAGAAGACCCAGGGTCTTAATTGTCTCAACTTTATTTTGTTGGAAAACCAAACATTCTGCCACAAAATTTTGAATATCAAATTTAAGGCCATCCCAAAAAAAATCTTTTTTCACCTTGTGGTAAGTTTTTAAAAATCCGATATGTAAGGCCATCTCAGGGAGGTCCCATTGACTCCCGCTTGCACTCTGTATTTCTATGTAATCAATTAATATAAATCTGCTTTACCTTTACCAAAAAAAAAAAAAAAAAGTTTTTAAAAATCCTAACTGTCCTCCTAAGGGATAAATGTGCAATCCAAAAATAATCTTTTGTTTCACTTGGGAATTATTACAAATATATAAGCAATATTTGTACCATAAGGAATCATTTTTTCCAACTAAATGTATCAGATGTACTAGGTTCTTGCTGCAACTTTTGAATGGGTGTCCACACTTCTTCGTCCTTTTTCCATTCATCCCTTGTTTTGGTTATCCAATCTGGTTGGATAATAGAAATGGCACAAAGAAATGCTTCTACCTCTTCATCCTTTCTTGAGAGTGCATCTGCAACAACATTTAGCTTCCCTTTTTTGTAGATGATTTCAAAGTCATAACCCAACATCTTTGTGACCCATTTTTGCCACTCTTCTGAAGATATTCTTTGTTCCAAAAAGTATTTAAGACTATCATGATCAATTTTTACCTTGAAGTGTCTTCCCATTAGGTAAGGTCACCATTTCTTTAGTGCATGTAGTATTGCCAACATTTACTTCTCATAAATAGCTTTATGTAAATACTTTCCTTTGACTAGACGACTTTCAAAAGCAATGGGTCTTCCTTTTGCATTTAAACAACACCAATTCCATTTCCTAAGGCATCACATTCCACAATAAAGGTTTTTGTGAAGTCTGGCATAGCCAAGAGCGGTGCTAGGCACATTGATCTGAAAGAAGTGTATTAGTTCTACTATGCTAAGTGTCCTTTCAATAATATAAACATTTACAATTTGCCTCCATTTGTTTGCTTAAGGAATGAGTGTTTTAACCATGAAACATAGATGAATTAGTGAACTTTAAGCATGAAAATAAGCCTTAAAAACACTGAACAATAGTGTATAATAGAGAAATACAATCACACATAAGTTTTACATAATAGGCATGATGAAGCAGTTCACCCCTCCTGGGCTACATCTGCTGCTCCAGCTCCCAATGGCATGTCCCTCTTTGTCATTATGCTCAAAATTGTAAATTACATGTGTTTACAGGCCTATAATGGTTATTTTATCTGCACCAATGGCTCCAAAATGCTCAAATTAGTCTAGGTAGACTCTTTTTTAACCCAAATTGGTCGAAATTGACCTCCCAATGCATTTTTCCCAATGTCAGCTAGAAAAGCTCCACTAAAAGTGGAGACAGGCACTTAACTGAATTTAAATTTAATGGAATACCCTAAAATTAGGGCACCGCTATAGTGTCTGCCGAAATGACCGTTTGGATAGATTTTAAGGTTTGGGTGGGGTGGTCACATGCCAAACCCCCATCGTTAACTCTGCTTAAATGTTTGACAAAATCCGCATATAAAAGGAAAACAGAACCTGCAGTCCACGTTCCGCAAACTATGGCATTTGTTGCCAATACTCTGCCCATGTGACTGCGATAAATTTCTGCGAGATTTTACGTTTAATACAACCTTTAACTACAACTTACCTTAACTATTACCGCAACATGTGATCGCATCCATCGCTGAGAGTTAAGGTTAAAGTAATCATTGGGAAAAGGTTAATGTTGCGGGTTAATATATTATGGTTCATGTGAATGCTATTTTGGGGCCACCAGTGGGTTGGGACCACTGGTGGTCCCCCCCCCCTCATATACAAAACATTAACACCATATTACAGTGTGGGAGACATAAGGGTTAAGTTCGTAGGCAGACTGGTTAAGCTGTCTATGCCTGTGCCCAAGGTCTCTTGTTCGACTCTTGTGCCCTCCAACAAATTTTATCACTGCATCTTGAGGACACGTGGTGGCCTTTGGGCTTGCCATGTGTTGCTCATCCGACGGTCCAAACAAAATCCATCAACGGTTAGAAATGATTCCTGTACCATAAAAATCAATGGCCCACAACATGCCACATGGCGCGATCTGGTTGGCTGAGAGAAAAGGGAATATTACCTAGAATATGTTATATGCTGATATTACCTACATGCTGACTGGGCATCCTAGTCACAAAAATTTGTTGTTTGGGAAAATAGACAGAACACGATATCTTCCTCATACGACATCAGATTTTCGAACCGTTAGCGGCATCGGAATCGTAACGATGAGACCTTTTCGGTCGCTCAAGTTCAGTCCGGTTTCAAGAAATTTCATTTTTGAGCATAACACATGATCTCCTGATCATACATTGCCTCTTTAAGATTTTCAAAGGCTTTATTTTCTGTAGGAGTCCATGAAAATGCATCTTTATTCAATAATGTTGTTAGAGGTGCTGCTATTCTCCCATAATTCTTAACAAACTTGCGATAATACCCTGTTAGCCCGAGAAATCCTTGCAACTGCTTTATGGTTATGGGGATTTTCCATTCCTTAATAGCCTTAATTTTGTTAGGGTCTACCTTAACACCCTCGTGAGATACAATATGTCCCAGATATTCCACCTCTTGTACTGCAAAGAAACATTTGGAGGTTTTTGCATATAATTGTTTCTCCTCCAATAGATTGAGCACTGTGTCAACATGTTGAACATGATCCTTCCAAGACCTGCTATAGATTAGTATATCATCAAAAAATACTAACACAAATTTTCTAAGGAAGGGTTTGAAAATGGGATTCATCAACCCTTGAAATGTAGAAGGTGCATTGATAAGGCCAAAAGGCATGACCAAAAATTCATAATGACCCTCATGAGTTCGAAATGTTTTTTTCGGAATATCTTCAGTCTTCATTCTAATTTGATGATATCCTGAACGAAGATCCAACTTGGTAAAATAAATTTCTCCATGTAATTCATCCAATAATTCAACAATAACAGGAATGAGAAATTTATCTTTAATAGTGAGCTTATTTAGCTCCCTATAATCTGGACACATGCGCCATGATCCATCCTTCTTGTGCACCAATACTACTGGATCAGAGAAAGAACTTTGACTCAGTTGAATTATACCAACCTCTGACATTTCTGAAACCATACGTTCAATTTCTCTCTTTTGGACATAAGGATATCTGTAAGGCCTGATGATTGGAGGAACACTTCCTGGAATCAAATGAATACCATGATCATGATCATGAATAGGTGGCAGTCCTTTGGGAGTTTCAAATACCTTGGAATGATTATCCAAGACTTTTTGGAGATCTGGAGAAATATATGATTTTGATGTTGGAACTTCTAGTGAGCATAATTGTGCAATTATGCCTCGTTGTTCTTTCTTCAACAACTTTTTCATGGCATTAGGGCTTAGCGTCTTTCCTGGCTTCCTTGCGATACCCTGTAATTCAACTTCCTTTCCTTCCGAAATTTTTTTTCAAGAAAAGTTCTAGAAATTAAAAGCTATCGTCCCCAAAGATTGTAACCATTGTACTCCTAGTACAACATGAGCACCTCCCATTAGAATGGAAAGAATTGGACTATTCAACACATATTCCCCCATGGCTAGCTTTATATTATGGAATTTTCCAGAGCGAATTATAGTTCCTCCATTTGCAACCATCACTTGACATTCTGGTGTTGGGTATAGGAAGCTGCATGTTGTGTAACCAACTCCAAAAATAGAAGAAAAGAGATATGAACGCCTTAGAAATAAGCCACTTCGAGGGGGCAACCTCCAATACATTACATAAATGAACAATTCTTGGATGATACAATTTACAAAACCTCCTTTCCATATATAGGAGTCCATGGGGCCATAATGTAATCCTAGTGGGCCACAATGTAATCCTAGCCGACCTAACAATAATAATTTAAGGGCACAATAATAACAAAATGGGGGTTACAAGGATACAATAATAACAATAAGGGAGTTACACTAACAACAATAAGGGACTATACTAGTAATATAGGGACCTAACATGCCCCTCTCCTTCAAAAAAGTGTTGTCCTCAACGCTTGAGTAGCTCTGGGTGCTTCTGTATAAAATTCTCATCCTCCCATGTAGAATCCTCAGTGGGTAAGTTCTTCCACTTGATGAGATACTCTGAAATTGATCGATTCCGTAGCTGTTGAGTTCTTGTTTCCGTGACCACTTCAGGTTCCAATATGATTTTTCCTTCCTCATCAAGTTCTGGAAATATTGTTTGAACTGGAATATTTTCACCTATAACCTTCTTTAAGCATGAAACATGTAAAATTGGATGCACTCGTGAAGAAGCAGGAAGCTCCAATTTGTATGCCATAGTACCAATCTTTTGCAACACCTTGTAAGGACCATAGTACTTTGGCGATAATTTATTATCCTTCTTTGCTTGCTTGAGGGACATTTGTTTGTATGGTTTTAGCCGTAAAAATACCCAATCTCCTACATCAAAACTTCTCTCGCTACGATGTTGATCTGCCTGTTGTTTCATTCGATTTTGTGCCAAATTCGGGTTATCCTTTAAGAGTTGGAGAACTTCTTGCTGATGCTCGATGTGATCTTCCACTGCTTGAACCTTCGAATTTTCCCTTAAAGATGATGTGATCGATGGTGGATGATATCCATAAAGTGCCATAAATGGGGTCTTTTTTGCTGCAGTATGGAAGGAAGTGTTATACCACCATTCAGCGAGAGGTAACCACTTGACCCATTGTGTTTGTTTATCAGATACAAAACAACGAAGATATCCTTCCAAACATTTATTTACTATCTCGGTTTGACCATCGGATTGAGGATGATAAGATGAGCTATGAGCTAATTGAGTACCCAAACAAGAAAATAACTCCGTCCAAAAATTTCCAGTAAAAATGGGATCTCTGTCGCTCACAATAACCCTTGGGCTTCCATGTAGCTTTTGAATTCTGTCCATAAATGTAGTAGCAATAGTACTTGCTTTAAATGGATGAGATAATGCACAAATATGTGCATACTTGGTAAGTCTATCAACTACCACCATGATGACACTCTTTCCTTCGGACTTAGGTAAACCTGTGATAAAATCCATTGAAATCTCCTCCCAATGTTGACTTGGAATGGATAAAAGTTGTAGAAGTCATGGGGTCTTAATTGTTTCCACTTTATTCTGCTGGCAAACCAAACATTCCGCCACAAAATTTTGAATATCAGATTTAAGGCCATCCCAAAAAAATTCTTTCTTCACCCTGTGGTAAGTTTTTAAAAATCCTGAGTGTCCTCCTAAAGGAGAAGTGTGCAATTCGAGAAGAATCTTTTGTTTTAGTTGGGAATTCTTACAAAGATATAAGCGATCTTTGTACCATAAGGAATCATTTTTCCAACTAAATGTATCGGATGTACTAGGATCTTGCTGCAACTTTTGAATGAGTGTCCATACATCTTTGTCCTTCTTCCATTCATCTCTTGCTTCGGTTATCCAATCTGGTTGGATAATAGAAATGGCACCAAGCAATGCTTCCACCTCTTCATTCTTTCTTGAGAGTGCATCTTCAACAACATTAAGCTTTCCTTTTTTGTAGATTATTTCAAAGTCATAACCCAACATCTTTGTGACCCATTTTTGCTGCTCTTCTGAAGATAGTTTTTGTTCCAAAAAGTGTTTAAGACTATCATGATCAGTTTTTACCTTGAAGTGTCTTCCCATTAGGTAAGTTTGCCATTTCTTTAGTGCATGCAGTATTGCTAACATTTCCTTCTCATAAATAGGTTTCTGTAAATACTTTCCTTTGATTGAATGACTTTCAAAAGCAATGGGTCTTCCTTCCTGCATTAAAACTGCACCAATTCCATTTCCTGAGGCATCACATTCCACAATAAAGGTTTTTGTGAAGTCTGGTGTAGCTAAGACCGGTGCTAGGCACATTGCCTCTTTAAGACTTTCAAAGGCCTTAGTTGCTTCAGGAGTCCATGAAAATGCATCTTTCTTCAATAATGTTGTTAGAGGTGCTGCTATTCTCCCATAATTCTTAACAAACTTGCGATAATACCCTGTTAACCCGAGAAATCCTCGCAACTGCTTTATGGTTGTCAGGACTTTCCATTCCTTAATGGCTTTAATTTTGTTAGGGTCTACTTTAACACCCTCGTGAGATACAATATGACCCAGATATTCCACCTCTTGCACTCCAAAGAAACATTTGGATTTTTTTGCATATAATTGTTTCTCCTGCAATAGTTTGAGCACCCTGTCAACATGTTCAACATGATCCTTCCAAGACCTGCTGTAGATTAGTATATCATCAAAAAATACTAGCATAAATTTTCTAAGGAAGGGTTTGAAAATGGAATTCATCAACCCTTGAAATGTATAAGGTGCATTGGTAAGGCCAAAAGGCATGACCAAAAATTCATAATGACCCTCATGAGTTCGAAATGCTGTTTTTGGAATATCTTCGGTCTTCATTCTAATTTGATGATATCCTGAACGAAGATCCAACTTGGTAAAATAAATTGCTCCATGTAATTCATCCAATAATTCATCAATCACAGGAATGGGAAATTTGTCTTTAATGGTGAGCTTATTGGGCTCCCTATAATCCGGACACATTCGCCATGATCCATCCTTCTTGTGTACCAATACTACAGGAGCAGAGAAAGAACTTTGACTAGGTTGAATTATACCCGCCTCTAACATTTCTGCAATCATACGTTCCATTTCGCTCTTTTGGAAGTAAGGATATCTATAAGGCCTGATGTTTGGAGGAACACTTCCTGGAATCAAATGAATAGCATGATCATGATCACGAATCGGTGGGAGTCCTTTGGGAGTTTCAAACACCTTGGAATGATTGTCCAAGACTTGTTGGAGATCTGCAGAAATAGATGATTTTGATGTTGGAACTTCTAGTGAGCATAATTGTGAAATTACACCTCGCTGTTCTTTCTTTAGAAGCTTTGTCATGACATTAGAGCTTATTATCCTTCCTGGCTTCCCCACAATACCCCGTAATTCGACTTCCTTTCCTTCTAAAAAAAATTTCAAGAAAAGTTCTTGAAAATTAAAAGCTACCGTCCCCAAAGATTGTAACCATTGTACTCCTAGTACAACATCAGCACCTCCCATAGGAATGGCAAGCATTGGACTAGTCAATACATATTCCCCCATGGTTAGCTTGATATTATGGCATTTTCTGGAGCAATTTATAGTTCCTCCATTTGCAACCATCACTTGACATTCTGGTGCTGGGTATAGGAAACAATTTAATTCCTTGGCTACCTTATAATGAATAAAATTATGGGTGCTACCTGAATCAATCAACACTATTACCCTTTTCTTATTGATATGTCCTTCTATCTTGAGAGTTTGAGGAGTGGTAATTCCTGCCAGTGCATTACACGATATGGTCGGATTCATTTCTTCCTCTTCTAGGGCTGGTTTCTGGTGTATATCCTCTTCTTGTTCATTTTCTTCTTCCTCTTCACAATCTATGTAAAATAATTTCTTCTCAGCACACTTATGAACTTTAATGTATTTTCTATCACAACTGTAGAAAATCCCTTTTGTTCTTTTTTATTCCAATTGTTGTGGTGTCAACCTTGTAGGTTGTGGAAATCTAGGTGTAGCAACACTTCCTTCTTTATAGAATTGAGTGGTAGGCTTCCTTGTCGCCATAATTTTACATTAAACTTTTCTTGCCAACCTGAATGCCTTCTCCAATGAATCAGGTTCCAAAACGCGAACTTCATGTTGGATGTTATCCTTTAAAGTGCCTATGAAGAGATCAATCCTGTGTTCCTCTGGAATATCAGTTACCCTTATATTCAATTGTTGGAAGTCCTCAATGTGCTGCCCCACTAAACCCTTTTGTTTGAGATTTATCAATTGGCTAAAGAAGGTGTTGCTCTTTGTATCCTCATAATGTGCTATCATTTCCTCCGTAAAAATTGACCAAGTGACATTTTTTTTATGGGAGCAAAGCCATCGATACCATACAAATGTATTTTGTTCTAAGTGTAAAGTTGCAATGCGTACCTTTTGTGTGTTTTGCACATTATGGAGATCAAAATATTGCTCCATCTGTAGTATCCATGTTACAGGATCCTTTCCATCAAACTTCCTCATAACCATTTTTGGAATATGGTGGTTCTTCCCGCCAACATTAGAGTTTATGAAATCACGATTAACATTTATTTTGTTCTCATCATGAGGTTCTTCTACTATATTTCCTCCATTAGGAATCATTTCTTGTTTTAAGCTTGTCATCAAGCCTTCCATGTATGCTTTTAGATCATTCTTCATGTTTTCCATGTTGTCTTTCATGTCATCCATCTTAGCTTCCATGCCCACTTCCATGCCATCCATCTTATCTTCCACGCCATCCATCTTAGCTTCCATGCCTTTCTTCAAACTGTCCATCTTCACTTCCATGCCTTTCTTCAAAACTTCCATTTCATTTTTTGTTGCTCTTTGCGAGAGTGAAATCTGTTGCACTTGCTCTTGTAATTTTGATAGATCATGTTGTAATTCTTCATCTTCATGAGTCATAGTAGAGCCTTCTGAAGGATTAATGGGTGTTGAATTATTTTTAGGGGCCATTTTAGAATCCAATATTGATATCTATTCTACAAGATGCCCTTGGAATCAATTCAACTTGATTCTTCAAACAAGACTTATGCAATTCGGAAAAAAAATATACACCTTTTACTTGCTTTGAGGAGATCGATATTGAAATTTAATTATCTCTGCAATTGAAAATATCCGATATCTAAAATTCTTCCCTATAGTATCCCTCTGAAGCTTCTTTCAAATGCCACAGGTCTGACCTGATTTGGATTCTCCAAGACAAAGTTGTGTCCAATCTCCCATAATGACCTAATTCTGGACTGGTTTAGTAGAGCGAACTTGTACGACTTGCCACGTGTCACTGTTTTGTCCTTTGTCTCTGAAATTGATAGCCCAGAAACTTCAGTCTGTGTACTTGCGACCACTTTTTACGGCACTTCAATCCAATGCCGAGAGAGAGAGTTATTGAAGTTTTCCCACGATCACCTCTTTGAGATGCAATTCAGGAGCCTGAAAAAGCACTACCTTCCACAGATCATATCTCCAAAAATATTGCGAACCAAGCTCTGAAATTTTTTGATGAATTTCCTCAGGATTTCAGCTTCACACCATATGAATTTCAGATTCTGAACCTTCGTAGAAAAAAATTTATAGCGCAAATTCCACGATGACCTGTTTAGGAGCCTGAAAAAATACCTGACTTCCACAGATCATATCTCCGAAATTATTGCGAACCAAACTCTGAAATTTTTATACAAGCTTCCTCAGGATTTTTTCTTCGCACCCTAAAAATTTCAGCTTCTGAAACTTCGTAGAAAAAATTTATAGCGAAAATGCCACGATGACCTGTTTGGAGCAGCGAAACCCTAGAATCCAAAGCTCTGATACCAAATGTTGTGTAACCAGCTCCAAAAAATAGAAGAAAAGAGATATGAACGCCTTAGAAATAAGCCACTTCGAGGGGGAAACCTCCAATACATTACATAAATGAACAATTCTTGGATGATACAATTTACAAAACCTCCTTTCTATATATAGGAGTCCATGGGACCATAATGTAATCCTAGTGGGCCACAATGTAATCCTAGCTAACCTAACAATAATAATTTAAGGGCACAATAATAATAAAATGGGGGTTACAAGGGTACAATAATAACAATAAGGGGGTTACACTAACAACAATAAGGGACTATACTAGTAATATAGGGACCTAACAAAGCAATTCAATTCCTTGGCTACCTTACAGTGAATAAAATTATGGGTACTACCCGAGTCAATCAACACTATTATTTTTTTCTTCTTGACATGTCCTTCTATCTTGAAATTTTGAGGAGTGGTAATTCCTGCCAATGCATTACAGGATATGGTCAGACTCATTTCTTCTTTCTCTAGGGTTGGTTCCTTGTGTATATCCTCTTCTTTTGAAGTTTCTTGTTCATTTTCTTCCTCCTCTTGACAATCTATGTAAAATAATTTCTTCTCATTACACTTATGACCTTTAGTGTATTTTGTATCACAACTATAGCAAAGCCATTTTTCTATTTTTTTCTTCCAATTTTTGTAGTGTCAACCTTGTAGGTTGTGGAAGTCTAGGAGTAACAACATTTCCATCTTTATAGATGTGAGTGGTAGGCTTCCTTGTCGCCATAATTTACTTTCAATTTTTCTTGCCAACCTGAATGCCTTCTCCAATGAATCAGGTTCCCAAAGAAGAACCTCATGTTGGATGTTATCCTTTAAAGTCCCTATGATGACATCAATCCTGTGTTCCTCTGGAATATCAGTTACCCTTATATTCAATTTTTGGAAGTCCTTAATGTGCTCCACCATTGTACCCTTTTGTTTGAGATTTTTCAATTAGCTAAAGAAGGTGTTGCTCTTTGTATCATCATAATGTGCTATCATTTCCTCCGTAAAAATTGACCAAGTGACAATTTTTTTACGAGAGCAAAGCCATCGATACCATACAAATGTTTTTTTTTCTAAATGTAAAGTTACAATGTGTACCTTTTGTGTGTTTTGCACGTTATGGAGATCAAAATATTGCTCCATCTGTATTATCCATGTTACGGGATCCTTGCCATAAAATTTCCTCATATCCACCTTTGGAATATGGTGGGTCTTACATCCAACATTAGGGTTTATGAAATCGAACATTTATTTTGTTCTCATCACGAGTTTCTTATACTATCTTTTTCGCCATGCGGAATCATTTCTTGTATCAACTTTGTCAAACCTTCCATGTCTTCTTTTAGATCATTCTTCATGTATTCAATGTTGTCTTTCATTTTTTCGTCGATGTCATCTGTTAGCTTCCATGCCATCCATCTTAGATTCCATTCCATTCTTCAAACCATCCATATTATCGTCCACTCCATTCTTCAAACCATCCATCTTAGCTTCCATGCCTTTCTTTAAAACTTCCATTTCATTTTTTGTTGCTCTTTGCGAGAGTGAAATTTGGTGCACTTGCTCTTGTGATTTTGATATGTCATGTTGCACTTCTTCCTCTTCATGAGTCATAGTCGAGCCTTCTGAAGGCTTAATGGGTGTTGAATTATTTTTAGGGGGAATTTTAGAACCCAATACCGATATCTATGTTTCAATATGCCCTTGGAATCACTTCAAAATTATTTTTCAAACAAGACTTATGCGATTTGAAAAAAAACATACACACCTTTTTCTTGCTTTTGTGGAGCTTGATATTGAAACTGAATTATCTCTCTGATTTCGGATCTTAAATATTTGAAATTTGGTCATGTAGTATCCCTCTGAATCTTCTTTCAAATGTCACAAGTCTGACCTGATTTGGATGCTTCAAGACAAAGTTATGCCCAATCTCCCACAATGACCTAATTATGGACTGGTTCAGTAGATCAAACTTGCACGACATGCCACGTGTCACTGTTTCCTCCTTCGGCTCCAAAATTTATACACAGGAAACTACAGTTTGTGTACTTTTGGCCACTTTTTACAGAATTCCACTTTGATGCTCAGAGATAGAGTTATGACGATTTTCCCTAGGTCACCTATTTTAGATGAAATTCGGGAGCCTGCACAAACCCTAACTTCCACATATCATATCTCCGAAAATATTGTGAACCAAGATCTAAAATTTTTACACAACGTTCCTCAGGATTTTATCTTCTCGTGGTAAAAAATTCAACTTCTGAACCTTCGTAGAAATAAAGTTATAGCGAAACTTCCACGATGACCTGTTTGGAGTAGCGAAACCCTAGAATCCAAAGCTCTGATACCGAATGTTATGAAACCAACTCCAAAAATAGAAGAAAGAGAGATCAATGCCTTATAATTCAGCCACTTCGAGGGGGAAACCTTGTTTACATTACATAGATGAAAATTTTTTGGATGATACAAATGACAAAACCCCCTCTCTATATACAGGAGTCCATGGGGTCACAATATAATCCTAGCCGACCTAATAATAATAATGTAAGGGCACGATAATAACAATATGAGGTTTACAGGGGTACAACAATAACAATAAGGGGCTACTACACTAGTAATATTGGGACCTAACATTCTGGTTTCCCTGTAATATCAGTGCTAAGAAGTTATGCTCATTTCCAGAAATGGTGTTTACGCAGCTGAAGAGTGGCTCTTCTAGGTAAGTCAAGGTTTCGAACCCTTCATTAAATTTTTAGCTTAATTTGAAATATATACTAAATCTTACATTTCCAGTTGGTTATTTCAGGTTATCTCCCAAATTGCGGTTCACCATTCTATCTTACAGGTGGGTTATTATCCTAATCTTTATTAATTTCCTTTATATCATAATATTGATGCCTTATAATTAGCCCTGATTCCTTTTTTTTTTTTTCTTTTTGTTTCTTTTTGTCTCTGCAGGTACTCCCCTGCTCCTTTACCTTCGAACTGGTACTCCCTCACATAGAACTGTTGTTTGCCTCCTCTAATGGTCATCTCCACCTTTTGTCGATATTAGGTCAGTTGCATAATTCTCTAGGAAGGATGTGTTTGTTTGACACGTGTTGGAAGCCAAACTTTTTCTCATGGTGGAGTACTGGTTTCTAGTCAGGCTGTAAATAATTTTTGAGTAAGAGGCACTCAGTCGTCCTTAGTATTGTGTTTTAATTTTATTTAGGCTCCCTCCTGGAGACCTATGCACACAACAGTAAATTTATATATAAATATCCAGTTAGGTTTTCTTTTAATTTGGTTCCAGTCAAACATGGTTTCACTGAAGATTAAGGGCATTATCCTTTTTGCGGTGAAACTGGGTTTCATACCCCTTATGGTTTTGTGTATTTACTTCTCTATACCTGAGTTAGATCATGAACAATAACCTACTGTATAGATGTACTGAGATGGCTAATTTATGATAAATTTTGTTTTTATCTATCTTAAACTAGTAGTAGTGAGAGGGACTTATCTCTTTGCATGGACTCCCTTCCGGGAGATGTACAGATTGTTTATGATGATTTTCTAGAACATAGTGATGTTTTACTTACACTTTGTATATTCTACAATGTTCCCTTTCCTAAATTCCTATGTTGATTGGTGGTTGTGGAATCTCATATTTTATGTTTTCTAGTTACATTGAATATATCGAATTGTACATGTACACAAAGCTACCAGATGAATCCCATGGGTTATGTTCAACAGTCGATATGACAATCTACTTTATCTCTAGTTTACCATAAATTTATTACTTTTCAAAATGAATTAAACTCATTATCCACTATCGATTATCTTTGCATATTAATTATTGTTTTTTTGTTCTTCATAAACTTATAGTGACAGTATTATATTTTGCTTGGTTAATGCCCAATGTGAAATAAGGGAAATATCACCCGTAAGATGACACCCTGAAAATGTGAAATAAGGGAAATATCACCCGTAAGATGACACCCTGAAATGGAACTCGTAAAGGAGAACCCATTTAGGGCATATCCCTTATTATGATTCTGTAATGCTGTGATTAGCAATGTGTGAATCCCACACTTAATCTAAAAAAATATAAATAAAAAAGAAAAGAAATCTTCTTAATCCACTCTATAATTTCTAATGGAATCTCCCTAAGCTTTATTTAAGTCTCCTTGTACGCAGTAGGGACGCTTGGAGTCTGGTTCCTCATCTTATCATTTTAATTTATCCCCATTTCGTTGCACAGTTTGTGACCAGAATCTCTTATTCTTCCTATTTCCTAATGTTCCTACCTCATCCTATTCAAATTTAATTATTGGTATAGCTCCAAATTAATTATTGGCACAACTCCATAATAATAACAAAATGATGTACATGTGTAAAAATCTAACAATACTATCACTAGAATTAGCCAAGCATCTATATTTATGATATTAACTATATCCCCTTGACTTCAAATAATCACAACACAACACTCTGTAAACTGGGCATAATATGAACCCTTTATCCATGGTAAAAATACGTCTTGTAAATAAGGATCACAATACGAAATTACATCTGTAAAAATGTACAATCTAATGAATATTATAGAATACTTCTAGGTTATTAGAGAATGTTTCTATCAACAAAATATAGTCGGACTTTAAAAAAGTTAACTAACACGATCATGCCAAATTATCATGAACTCTACTATATGTAAAATTTTTATAGCCTGTCCCAATTTAAGTTTAATGGTGAGGGTAAATTAACTTTTCATGAACATCTGTTTCAAGTTGTCTGTTTTTTTCTTTTCTAATGATCAAGTGCTCAAAATTATGCTAAAAAATGAAATTTGTTAGAATGGTGTGGAATCTGAACGATCGCGTAGATCTCATCATTTTGAATTCGATGCAACTTGTTTCGTGGAAAATCGACACCGTGTGCTCCTGAAAACACGTTCTGTTTGTTTTCCTAAAAAAGAAAAAATTTGGAAAAATTGTGCATCTTGCCCAGTCAGCAGTCCGTATAGCTAATTGGGCATGGTTGACTGGGCAGGGTTGACCAATCAAGTCAATCCACTTGTTTGCATTCTATGGGTTATGGTTGGTGGCCAACCACATGCTACCACATGGCCCAACCGCAGGCTACCACGTGACAACACGGGGGCCACCAAAAACTTGTTTGCAATCTGAATTAACCTCCGCAAGATTCGACATGGTGACCTCCTTCATAAAAACACCAATTCTTACTGTCGGGCCACCGATTTCCTTATTAAAACATATGGCTGAAACCATATATAAACATTACGTTGGCGGACTATGGGGTAAGGGGCCAAGGCTTAGCCTCGCCCCCGACAAACTCACGATATGACCGTTGGACAAAGACCAAGGGTGTGACCCTTTTAATACGAATTTTTTAATTAAAAAAATAATTTAAAACCACTGGTTAAGTTGGTGTTAATTCGAGTTTAAGGCGTCATTATGCAAATTAACCGTCCAAAAATTTCACCTGGATTTCTGCCAAAATGGCGCTCAGTTAGCGGATTATGGGGCAAATTTGTAGGATTGGTCCGAATTTTGGGAAATTTGTGGTTCGGTTCGCAATAAAATTAGGGAGACTCATAATTTCTTCAATTTTTGACCAATTTTGGAGCAAAAAGAGGCTAGACAAGCATTTTTGGGTCTTTTGGAGTTGATGGAACATGTTTTGAAGCCATTTGAGCACTGTAAATGCATGTAATCACCATTTTGAGCATAATGAAAGAGGGTCAAGCCATTGGAAGCTGTACCAAGGAGATGTAGCCCAGGAGGGGTGAACTCCTCCATCACTTGTTGTGTTGTGATTATTTTTATGGTGTATTTGTCTGTTGTTTCTGCATATTTCAGAGTTTATTTTCATGCTTTATGTGTTTAGAAATTAACATAAAAGCTCACAAAAACTCAATTTTAACACTTTCAATTTACAAACCCTCAAGCACATTTACATTAAGATGTCATACATATCAAGTTTGGCATCAGAGCTTAGGTTTTCTTTGCTGCTATGAGGATTTAATTGTTTTCTAGTGTATATGATGCTTACAAGGTTGAAGCTCAAGAGAGGAGAAGGAAAGTTTGTGGTTGCAAGTCCTCAAGTTAGGTCAAGGACAAGGAGAGCAAGCTTGCCACAATCTCCACCACAAATTCTTCCTCAAATTGCAGTTGAAGCTTCAGCAAGCATGTCACATGAAGGAGGAGTTGATAATATGTCAGATGAATAAAATGTTTTCAGAAAATATTTCTTTGATATGATTGAAATGGTGAAGGTTCTCTATGAAGAGATAACTTCAAGATTGCAGGGTGAAAGTTCCAAGCCTTCAAAAGGAGAGGCTTCTTCTAGAGGAAAAGGAGGAGATGATGACAAACTTTCAAAAGGAAATGTTGACAAACCACCCTCTTCTCCACCATCATCTTCACCTCCATCCTCATCTTCATCTTCTTCCTCTTCCACAACCACTGTTACTCAAACACATCCACATACCCCAAGGGTGTATGGTAAAAATCCCTTATTAAAACTTGATATCAAATTCGAACTACCTATGTATAATGGTGAATTGAATGCTAAAAGAATTGATAATACGGTTTGTCAACTTGAAGTTTATTGCAAAATTCAGAACTTCAAAGTCGATGAAACAAAGATTCAGTTGGATTCATTAAGGTTGGAAAGTGTTGCTTTGATTTGGTGGGAAGCCAAAACACAAGAGGATCTGAAAAATCATGGTATCTACCTCTTGGATGTATTTTATTGCTACAATTAGACAAAAATTTTATTCATTAGCTCATATGCAAAAGGCTATTATGGATTGGCAGAATTTTATACAACTAAAGGGTCAAAGTGTGCAAAGTTACATTCAAGAATTTAGAAGAAGGTGTTTGATATTAGGTGTAGAATTGAATTCACAAGGAACTTTGTTGAAATATATTGGGGGTTTACACAGTTATTTAAGGTATACTATTGTTATGTTTAATCCTACAAGTTTAGATGAGATTTGTGTCCAGGCAACACATCTTGAAGCAAGAGGGAAAAGCATTTCAAAAGAGGGTAGCAAGAAGCAATTCATAAGTGGAGACAAGGGTAAGAGTAAGTTCAAAGGGAAAGGAAAGAAGAATGCATCCATTGTTGAAAAGTCAACAAGAAATGTGTGTCTAATTTAATTTTCCCTTAATTAAATTGGACAATAAATTGTATTCTTATCTCATAATCACTTGTAATAGTTAACTGAGTGTGATAGAATCAGTTAGCTCATGAAATTCGAGTTGAGGGTGATTGGTGAGGCATGTAGAGTGATTCTATTTGTTTTAGATTCCAAGTTGTAGTTAATGTATTAGTTGAATACATGAGAAATCAATTAACTCAATTAAGTGAGTTAAATTCAGTCTAACTAGTTGTCATTGATTGTTATACTAGTGAGAGGTCAAGTGAATTAAATCAGATTTAATTCACATGCAGTGATATGTCAAGTGACTGATGATTTAATATTAATAGTTGCATGCATGTCAGTTCTGATGAAGACCCAGTTGAGACAAAGGTTAAACAAACATAGGATTTCCCATGAGCATTACGCAGTTTTGGAAGGCTAAAATTTCTAAATAATAGGGATTTAATTCTACAGGAATTGTTGTTTCAGGGAAAAACACCCTAGAGGTTTGTTGGGTCAAAACCTCCACAGATCAGGGCATGCTATTCAGAAGGACTCACACACAACCATACTTAAATGCTAAGAACTAGTTAACAACGATGGTAGAACTCACTGGTAGTCCTACGTTCGATGTAGATCTCGCGGGGTCCAAACCCCCAGCAACCTTTCTTCCTCCTTAGCCTGGAAAACAAGAAAGAACATGCACGGAAACCTAGATATACAACATATACTTCTCCTAAATGTTAGTGTAATTCATGTGAAATATTAAATAAACAATAATAACTGCTTAATAATCAATCTTTTCACATATACAAATAAACATTAACACATAAGTTCAGGAACAAGATGGTTCTTCATTATTGTGAACAGCATGTACAGAAGTAAAGAGTGGAGAGATCACCTGAATCCTTCCATGATCTTCGAGCAGACCGTCGTCCGGATTCGTCCTGCCCTTGCCTCGCTAAGAAACTTTCAGGAGTTGTGCACTCGAGATGGAATATGAACTAATCAACATCTCCAGGAAACAAGGGTTTCCTGTATAAATCTGGGAAAGTGCAAGAGGCACGGGAATTCAGACTTGAACTAGGGATTCCAACAGAGTATAATATCTATAATAAATCTCTCCCCCTTAGGCCATACACATGAGGGTCTTTTATACTCCCTCAAAGTAGTTTCAAACAGTTGGAGACAGTTGGCCACGTATTGGGGTGGTTGAAATACCAGAGTAACCATCAACCCAGCCCGAAAATAGGGAATTTATATATATATATTTTTAATGATTTTAATGGCATACGCGGGAAAGTACATATGGACTCGCGTATACACGCGGAAAAGTCTGGGCATACCCGCGTATGGGAAATTTAACACTGTTTTTTAGTGAATTTGTTCAAGTCTGTAGGAATGGGTGCCCAAAGCCATAAAAGCAATCATGAATCATATGAAGGTGAAAAATGATGCTATAACAATTGCACAAGCAAGGCAGGCTGAACAGAGGTAGGAAATTGGCTAATTGTTGGTCAATTTTGTTCGGATCAATGTGAGACAGTTATTGGAGTGCAGCAGACTCTTGTGAGAAGAGTGCATTGTAATTGTTTCATGATTCCTTGTTTCATTATACAATAGAGATAGAGGGGTTTTGAGCAGCAAGCTTTCCCCAAGAAAAATATCTGTGTTGTGCGATTGATTTGCTTCTTTCTCTTACTTGGTGTGATTGTGCGATCGTGTTTATTTTCTGCAAATATTGTTATAAGGATTCAGTATCTTGTTTTAGTATATTACATGATCAGATTGAATCCATTGGTATACATATTTTTTGTATAATTTCTACATGGTATCAAAGTGCCACAAATCACTATAGTGGAGAAGAAATTGAGTTTGTGCTGAACGACATTCGAATTTGCAAAAAAAAAATAAAAAATTATTTGGTGCAACAGGCAGATCAAGATGGCTTTCAATGGATTAAGATTGGAATATGCACTCAAGGGAAATTCTAATTATATTGCATGGAAAGAAAGAATGGAGGCAGTTCTGGAGGACAATGGGTTGAAAGAATTTATCGACACTGATATTTCAAAGCCCGCAGCAACAGACGCCGCTCTTCTTGATGCTTGGCAAAAGAAGGTTCCAAAGGCGAGGTGGATCTAATTAGAGGGAGTTCGAGATCACATTGTCTCGAGTCTCCATGGCAAGGTGACTCCATATGCAATGTGGAAGGCCTTGACAGATCTGTTTCAAATCAATGGTGACCACAAATAATTGGCACTGAAGGACAAGCATAGGAAAATAAAAATGGAGAAAGGAAACATTATTCTGAAATACTTGAACAAGTTCATTCAATGTCGAGATGAGCTTGGAAGTATCGGAATTACTGTAGCAGATGATGACTTGATGAGGCTAGCACTTCTAGGCCTTCCCAAGAGTTGGCATAGTTATAAGGACTCTGTCAATGGGAGGGAGAAGCTACCAGATTGTGAGTGAATTTGGTCGGATTTGGTACAAGAAGAATTCGGGCGGAATACCAGGGATGGATCCTCATTCAAGACAGATGATGAGGAAAATTGTGCCTTGGATGGTAAGGCAAAGTAAGGGAAAGGAAAGTAATCATATTCCAAATTTGAGACTGACAAAGAAGGCAAGAAGCGTGACATGTCCAAAGTGAAATGTTTTCACTGTCATGAACATGGACATTATGCCAATAATTGTCCAGAGAAGAAGAAGAACAACAATAAGGCTTAAGGATCTGTAGTGGGTGATGCTTTGGCTTCACAGTTCGAGTTGGACTTCACACTCATCACATGCATGGTGTCTAGTGTGATGGGATCAATGTGGTACTTGGATAGTGGTGCATCTTTCCACGTGATGAGAGACAAAGAACTCTTTAGTAGCTTGGAGAAGAAGGATCTTCAGATGCACATCGAGATGGGTGATGACGGGAGGTATAGCGCTACCGGGATTGGTACAGTTACTTTCCAGAGACAGTCAGGTAAACCTTTCTTATTAAATGATGTCATGCATGTACCAGGCTTGAAAAAGAATTTAGTTCCAATTGCTATGTTGGAGGACAGGGGATATGTGTGGTTTTCAGTGAAGGGAAAGCATTCCTCCATCACAAATCCATGGGACAAGTTAAGAAGATTGGGGTTCACGTGAGAACCTCTACAAACTTGATGTAGATGGCTACGCCACATTGTTGAGTAAAGAAGTCAGATTGGTGAGCCAGGATGAGGGTGATTTATGGCACACGATATTGGGCCATCTACACCACAATGCTTTGAAGGTCATGCAACATATTTCTATGGGGCTTCCAAAGGGTACTCTTGTGCAGATAGACACATGCAAGGGATGTACCATGGGGAAGTATACAAAGGTCACTTTTCACGAGAAGGAGAATCGAGAAGCGAAAATCCTTAGGAGAGTTCACTCATATGTGTGTGGACCATTCTCGACAACTTCTACAACAAAGAAAATGTATTATGTGATTTTTTTTGATGATTTTTCTAGAAAGTGTTGGATCTACTTCATGTAGAAGAAATATCAAACGTTCTCAAAATTTTGTGAGTTAAAAGCACTGGCTGAGAAGATACATGGAAGCAGGTGAAAGCTCTAAGGAGCGAAAATGGTGGTGAGTACATCTCCAATGAATTCAAGAACTTTTGTGCCAAAGGAGGAATTCGAAGAGAGTTGATTGCACCTCATAACCCACAATAGAATGGCGTTGCAGAAAGAAAGAATAGAACAATTTGTGGGTGCAACACGAGCTATGTTACATGATCAGGGCCTATCATTGTATCTGTGGGAAGAGGCATGCAACACAATGATATTTGTGCAGAATCAGAGTCCTCATTGGATACTTGGCATGAGTACACCAGAGGAGGCTTTTTCTGGTAAGAAACATGATGTTTCATATTTTAAATTTTTTGGCTCATCTATCTATTTCCATGTGACCAAAGATTCCAGAAAGAATCTAGAACCAACAACAAAGATTGGGATATTTTTTGGGTACACTAATACTCCCCACAACTATCGGGTGTGTTTTCCAAACAACAGGATGAAAGTTTTCAGATGGGATGTAAAATTTGATGAGGAGAAAGCCATGCGATTGTCCCTTGAGAGGGAGCTTGATTTGCATGCATATGAGGAAATATTGGTTCCAAAGAATGAACCTTAAGATGTGGAGCAAACACATGAGGAGGATCATGGAGTGGCAGAAACCACTCATGCAGATCCATCCATTATACATGGTAGGAGGCGCACCACAGAGGCTGACAGATTGAGACTTGATGCGGCAGAACATGTAGGAGCACCTACATCACTGTGCAGACAGAGACAGTCACCAAACATGTATACTAGATACATGGCTCTTATGAGTAAGTGTATTGTGACAGAACCATCCCCTTTTGAGGAAGTAATGCAACAACCAATTTGGGTTGACACCATGGTTGAGGAGTATGACTCCATCGTCAGGAACAATGCATGGGAAGTTGTCCCAAGACCAGTTGGGAAGTCAACGGTTGGATCTAGATGGATATATAAGGTGAAGTAGACAATAGATGGGAGTGTGGAGAAGCACAAGGAAAGATTTTTAGCCCGAGGATTCTCATAGGTTGAGGGGATTGACTACGAGGAGACTTTTGCACCAATTGCACGATGATAATCGGTTAGATCTATCCTTGCACTCTCAGCGCAGATGGGTTGGTAGATACATCAGATGGATGTGAAGAATGCATTTATGGATTTATTGAGAAAGAAGTGTACATTGAGAAGCCAAAAGGTTTTGATACCTTTGACAGGGAGTCACATGTGTGTAGACTCAAGACAGCATTGTATGGGCTGAAGCAAGCACCTCGTGCTTGGTACACCAGGATTGACAGCTATTTCACCGGGTTAGGCTTCACAAATAGTGAAGTGGATGTGAACCTATACTAGATTGTGGTTGATGGTAAGCTTTTGATTATCGTACTTTATATTGATGATCTTATTTTTATAGGTGATAAGCAACTCATAAATTCTTGCAAATAAGATCTTGCAAGAGAGTTTGAGATGAAGGACATGGGACTCCTTCACTATTTCCTTGGTTTGGAGATATGGTAGTGGATGGGGAGCTATTTGTTTCTCAAGGCAAGTATGCCAAAGAGATTCTAAGGAATTTCCACATGGAGAGCTGTAACCCCGTGGAGACTCCTCTTGCAGGAAACTGGAGGAAAGAGGATGCTGCTTCAGGTGAGGTAGTGGACGCTACTATTTCCAGGCAGCTTGTGGGTTCACTCATGTACTTGGTGAACACACGACCAGACATATGCTATGCAGTTAACCAGCTTATTCAAGCTATGGTTAAGCTGATCAAGCTCTTTTAGAAGGTGGGGAAGCATGTCTTGAGATATATCAGGACCACTACAAAGTATGGATTATGGTACAAATGGACAGAGGGAGTGAGGCTTCAAGGCTTCACCGAGGCAGATTGGGTAGGCAATCCATCAGATAGGAAGAACACATTAGGAGGGACCTTCAACATAGGATCGACAATAGTTTCTTGGTACATCAGGAAGCAAAGATCAGTTGCACTGAGTTCAGCCGAGGCAGAGTACATGGCAGCGAGTCAGGCGGCATGTGAGGCCATCTGGATGAGGAAGATACTTGTTGGTTTGTTTGGTCATTAGATGGATTCGACTGTGATACATTTTGATAACTAGAGTTGCATAAAACTCTCGGTTAATCTAGTATTCCATGAAAGATCCAAGCATATTGACATTTGGTACCATCATCTCATATATTGTGTTAAGAGACACATTATGTTACTTCAGTACATTCCCACGGAGGATCAAGATGAAATTTTTTTGACGAAGGTGCTCGTCAAGAGAAAATTTGAATACCACAGAGGCAGGATCAGGGTAGCTGATAATCCCGTTCTTGTTGAGAGGGAGTGTTGAAAAGTCAACAAGAAATGTGTGTCTAATTTAATTTTTCCTTAATTAAATTGGACAATAAATTGTAGTCTTATCTCATAATCACTTGTAATAGTTAACTGAGTTTGATAGACTCATTTAGCTCATGAAATTCAAGTTGAGGGTGGTTGGTGAGGCATGTAGAGTGATTCTATTTGTTTTAGAGTTCAAGTTGCAGTTAGTGTATTAGTTTAATGCATGAGAAATCAGTTAACTCAATTAAGTGAGTTAAAGTCAATCTAACTAGTTGTAACTGATTGTTATACTAGTGAGAGGTCAAGTGAATTAAATTAGATTTAATTCACTTGCAGTGATTTGTCAAGTGACTGATGATTTACTATTACTAGCTGCATGCATGTCAGTTCTGATGAAGTCCCAGTTGAGGCAGAGGTTAAAGGGATGTTAACTATCAGTTGTATTTTTAGAAAACTACCCAAATGCAGTTAAACAACCATAGGATTGCCCATGAGCATTGTGAAGTTTTGGAAGGCTGAAATTCCTAAAGAATAGGTATTTAATTCTACAGGAATTGCGCAAGAAAGGCAGGATGAACAGAGGCGGGAAATTGGCTAAGTGTTGGTCGATTTTGTCCGGATCAATGTTAGACAGTTATTGGAGTAAAACAGACTCTTGCGAGAAGAGTGCATTGTAATTGTTTCATAATTCATTGGTTCATTATACAATAGAGATAGAGGGGTTTCGAGCAGCAAGCTTTCCTCGGGAAAAATATATGTGTTGTGCGATTGCTTTGATTCTTTCTCTTACTTGGTGTGATTATGCGATCATGTTTATTTTCCGCAAATATTGTTAGAAGGATTCAGTATCTTGTTTTAGTATATAACATGATTGGATTGAATCCATTGGTATACATATTGTTTGTATAATTTCTACATCCGTCGAGAAGGAAGGAGAGAAATTAACATGCAAACACAGTTCCAAAGAGGGTCATGATGAAGCTCATTGTTGGAAGCTTCATCCTGAGATGAAACCAAAGAATTTTAACAACAAAGGGAAGAAAAAGACAGTTGCATCTACACAACAGGACTTAGGCTCTGATTTGGGAGATGAAACAAAGATCACAACAATGGGAATGAAAGGTAAGTACATAGCAAGCACTAGCTCTTCAAGTTGTCCTAATGACACTCAAGATAAGAAAACTAGAATTGAATTTTTCCATATTTAGGTTATTTCAAAGCACACCAAAATTGATAGACGTTTTTATAGTGGTACAAAAGCAAATTTGATTTCTGAAGACTTAGTCAAGAAGTTAAATTTAGAGACCATTCTCATCCAAGGCCTTATCCTTTAGGCTGGATTTGCAAGAATGCAAACTTACAAGTTACGGGGAAATGCATACTTAAATTTGCAATTACAACAAACTTTCTTGATGAAGTTGAACTTGATGTAGTTCCACCTGATATTTCCGGAATTGTTTTGGGAAGCCCATATTTTTATGATAGAAAAGCTATTTTTCATCGCCATAAAAACAAGTATCATTTGTTAAAAAATAGTATTGAGTACATTGTTAGATCACATCGACATAAATTAAATATTTCACTTATAAATGTCGGACAAATGAATAGACTCATTAAATCTACCAAGAATTTTGTGCTTTTAATGGTCAAACAAAAGAATGATGTTGAAAATGAAGCTTTTCAAGGTTGTGACTCAAGATTAAAATATGATTTGGTTTAGTTTGTTAACCAATATGATAAGATGTTTCAGGAGCCAAAAGGATTGCCTCGCAAGAGGGGAATCCAACATGAAATAAAATTGCAACAAGATTGTCCTATTCCTAACATTGGAATGTAAAGAATATCAGTGATGGAAAGTGCATAAATTAAAAAGATAATTCAAGAGTTGTTGGAAAAAGGGATCATCAGACCATGTACTTCACCATGCGGGTCACTTGTTTTTTTGGTGCCAAATAAGGATTAAACATGACGCATGTGTGTGGACTTCCGTGCATTGAACAAAATTACGGTAAAGAACCGTTACCCACTTCGTAGAATTGTTGATTTACTTGATCAATTGAAAGATGCAAAGTATTTTACTAAGTTGGAATTAAGGAGTGGCTATCATCAAATTAGAATTGTTGAAGGTGACATATGGAAGACAACATTCAAAACAAAACAAGGTTTGTTTTAATGGAAAGTTATGCCTTTTGGTCTTTGCAATGCTCTGACTACCTTTATGTGTGTGTTGAATGATGTATTGAGGCCATTTCTAGATGAATTTGTGATAGTCTACTTATATGACATCTTGATTTTCAGTAAATCTTGCGAAGAACATGTCATGCATGTCAAAAAGGTACTTGATGTCTTGAAGAAAGAACAAGTGTTTTTAAATATGTCAAAGTGTGAGTTTGGAAAAACTTCTTTAGTGTATTTGGGTCATACTGTTGGAGGAGGTGAATTGAAAATAGATCCCTCCAAGGTTGATGTCATTTTGAATTGGCCAAAGCCCAAAACAATTACGGAGATAATAAATTTCTTGGGAGCAAACAAATAATGGAGGAATTTTATTGCTAACTTCTCTTCTATCGCAGCTCCATAGCATGCATTAACAAGTGCGAAGTAGGTCTTCTTGTGGGGAGGTAAATAGGAAAATGCATTTGATGCATTGAAAGAAAAGATCAGTTCAACCCCAATACTTGCACTTCCAAACTTGAGACAACAATTTGAGATTCAGACTGATGCTAGTGATTATGCCATGGGTGCGGTCCGCATGCAACATGGTAAGCCCATTTTTTTCATTCAAAAACTTTTAATGGTGTAGTGATGAATTATCCTACATATGACAATGAATTGTATGCATTGATGCAAAGTGTGAAAAAGTGGAAACTCTACTTGATGGGCAAGGAAAATTTCATTCACATTGATCATCGACCATTGCAATACTTGCAATCACAAAAAAAGTTGCAGCAATCAAGGCACTTTCAATGGATGGGTTTTGTTCAACAATTCCACTTGGTGATAAGGTATAAGAAAGGTATCTAAAATAAAGTTGATGACATGATTTCTAGGCCTATTGTTAGTGCTTCTACTATTCTAAGCATAATTCTATTTTGCATGAGAGTTATGTTAAACAATATGCTTTAGATAGTGATTTTCAAGATGTATATGAAACTTTGAGTCAAGGGAAGCAAGTAGAGGAATTGGATTATCACATGCATGATAACTTGTTGTACCATATTGGTAAGATTTGTATTCCACAGGGAGAAAGAGTCAAAATTATAAGAAATGCTCATACTTCTCTTATTGCTAGTCATTTCGGTGTAAGTAAGATGCTGGCACATCTACAAAGGTATTGGTATTGGCCTCGTATGCTTGAAAGTATGTCACGTTTTATTATAGGTTGTTCATTATGTGCTGTCAGTAAGCCTAGCAATAGAAAGGTAGGATTGTACACACCACTTCTAGTACCTTCCCGTCCATGGGAGAGTGTCTCTAGGATTTTGTTGGAGGTATTCCTATGTAAAAAAGGAATCATGATTATATTTTTGTAGTTGTGGATAGGTTCAGAAAAATATGTATTTTGATGCCATTTAAAAAGAAAATTACAGCTGAAAACTGCTCAGTTATTCTTTCAAAATGCATGGGTACATTTTGGATTTCCCACATCCATTGTTAGTGATCAAGATTCTTGCTTTGTTGGGAATTTTTGGTCAAGCTTGTGGGGGTTCATGGACACTAAATTGAAAAAGAGTACAACATTTCATCCGCAAACAGATGGTCAAATAGAGGTGGTGAACAAGACGGTGATACATCTTCATCGCGATTATTGCAACAAGCATCTTAAGATGTGGGATGAAAACTTGCACTATATTTAACATGCTTACAACCGAGCCAAGCACTCTTCAACTCAAACATTACTATTTGATGCATGTTTTGGATACTTTCCTAAATCTCCTTTGGATTTAAATTTTGGAAAGGATATTGCTATTGATGGTCATAGTGACATAGACAAAGCTAAAAGATTCATTGAACAAATCCAATTGGTGCAACAAGTAGTTCAAGAACAGTTGGAAAAGACCTAAGTCAAGTACAAAACAAGGCAGGATAAGCATCATGTAGATCATAAATTCCAAGTCGGTGATGAAGTTTGGCTTCACAATAGCAAATAAAGGCTTCAAGGAGAAGGTAAAAAACCGAAACCATTTCAATATGGTCCATTCAGAATTTTAGAAAAGATTGGTGATAATGCCTTCAGGTTCGATTTGCCTTCATATATGCAAATTTATGTTGTTGTTAATGTTGAGAAATTAAGGTTGTATGAGTTTCCTTTTATTAAAGATCAAGGAGTTAATGTTCAGATTCCTTCGATTGAGGATTTTTCTCCTAAATACCTTAATGAACTACAACAAGACACCATTCTTGACAGAAGAAGAAGGTCTTCAAAATGAGGGAATGTGGAGTACCTTCGTGTGGGGCTCAAAGGAAAAAATCCAAGGCCAAATGGATCGAGATTGGAAAGGTGAGGGAACTGTACCCTCATCTACTGAACAAATGAAAGTGATCTTTTGGGGTCCAAAAGCTTCTAGTGGGGAGGAGTGATCAAGTGCAAAAAATTATGCTCATCAATGAAAGTTGTCAGAATGGTGTGTAACCTGAATGACCGCGTAGATCTCATTGTTCTGAATTCGACGCAACACGTTTTGTGGAAAACCGACACCATATGCTCCTTGAAATGCGTTCTATTCGTTTTACCAAACATGCAAAAATTTGGAAAAATTGTGTAGGCTTCCCAATCAGTAGTCCGTACAGCTGGCTGGGCATGGTTGACTGCTCAAGGTTGTCTAGGCAGGTTTGACCAATCAGGTCGCACCACATGTTCGCATTCTATGGGTGATGGTTGGAATTTTTTCATTGGTTGGTTGGTGGCCAACCACATGCTGCTACGTGGCCCAACCTGAGGCCGCCACGTGGAAGCACAGGAGCCACCAAAACCTTGTTTGCAATCCAAATTAGCCTCAACAAGATTCGACATGGTGACCTCCTTCATAACAGCGCCAATTCTTACTGTTGGGCCACTGAGTTTCTTATTAAAACATATGGTCGAAACCGTATATAAACATTGCGTTGGTAGACTATGGGGTAAGGGGTCGGAGCTTAGCCCCGATCCCCCAACAAATACAAGATATGACCGTTGGCCGAAGAACAAGGGCGCAATCCTTTTAATATGAATTTTTTAATTAAAAAAATAATTTAAAACCGTAGGTTAAGTGGGTGTTAATTCAGGTTTAAGGCGTCATTATGGAAATTAACCGTATGACAATTTCACCCGAATTTCTGCCAAAATGGCACTCGGCTAGCGAATTATGGGGTGAATTTGTAGGACGTGTCTGGATTTTGGGGAATTTGTGGTGTGGTTAGCAACAAAAATAAGGAGGCTCATAACTTCTTCAGTTTTTGACCAATTTTGGAGCAGGAAGAGTCTAGACGGGAAATTTTGGGTCTTCTGGAGCTGATGGAACATGTGCCGTTTGAGCATTGTAAATGTATGTAATCACCATTTTTAGCATAATGAAAGAGGGCCAAGCCATTGGAAGCTGGACCAAGGAAACGTAGCCCAGGAGGGGTGAACTCCTTCATCACTTACTATGTTGTGATTATTTTTATGGTGTATTTTCCTATTGTTTCTGCATATTTCAGAGATTATTTTCATGCTTTATGTGTTTAAAAATTAACATAAAAGCTCACAAAAACTCAATTTTAACACTTGCAATTTACAAACCCTCAAGCACATTTACATTAAGATCTCATACAGATCATCTAACATAATATATTTCAAGGATGGCATGGCTATATTACTCACCCTCACATTTGAAGGTCACGTTAATCGATAGTGTCATACATTACCCGATGATTCTATCCATTCATTTGACCATCTTGCAAAGGAGCTTCATAAAGCATTTGATAAGTATAATCAACGAAATTTTTGTAGAAGAATCAATCTCTTAAGAATGAATCCCAATGAATTACATGAGGATTTTTCTAATCGATTCCTTCACCTTTGCCATGAATTTTTAGAAGAAGATATGAATTGGGATTTCGATAAACCTTGAATCATGAGACACCTCTAATTTCAGAGGAGGAACCTAATATTCCTTTTGTTCCTTTTCCTCCTCCTTTTCCAGTTCCGACGAGGGTGCCTCCTTGTGATGATAATAATGTTGGGAGATCTGCTAATCAAATTCCTAATCCATCTTCTCATTATTCTTCCGTTTTCATGACTCATATTCAATGGAGGAAATTATAGGATGGATCATGAAGCCCATGGTGAAGACTAACTCCATTGTGCAAGATGTTGTTACTGTTCATAACTCTAGTCTCGAATTTGATATGGATTCTTGTCATCCTCTATCATCTACATGTTATGACTCTTTGTACCATGATCCACTTGAGCAATATGTTCCACCAACTAGTTTTTCACACTCTCTTGATTTTCGTGCTTCTTGTTAAAATTGTGATAATATACAAGGCTGTCACATTACACAAGTAGAGGATAAGGAATATGAAGAGGCTTTCAATATTTCTTCTATTTTCAAAAATCCTCCATGTGAAGATGATGTGCCTCCATTCTTGGATAATTTTAAATCTACTAATCTCAATAGTGATTCGAATGTAGTCAATTATTTTGATCAATTCGTAGCCTTAGGAAACAATCATTCCAATGATGACTACTCTATTGATGTATGCAATCACGAATGCTTAGGCATATCAGCTGATCTTTTAGTTTCTCATGAATATTTTATTTTAGATCCATAATATAACTTGGAAAAATAATACGTGTTTATCGAAACTTCCTCTCCATATCAATATCCCTTGTGTTCTGTAGTTTACGATGCATCTACTTGTGATGGAGATAATCCATGCTCTTCAAGTTCTTCATCTGATGAGTTATCTTCTCGATTGACACAAGGCAATGTGATTGCCCATGATGAAATTGAAAACAATAAAATTATAGAGTACCCTTCCCATCCCTCATCATCTCTTCTCTTGCATGAATACAACTCTTCAAATCAACTTTCTCATGAAATTTCCCCGATTCATTTATCTTTGAATTTGCGATAAGAAGAATCTTATGACTTGAGCAATCTAGTTGTTGAATTTGAAAAAATCGGTAAAAGCACTACCAGATATGGCTACCATCCAGTGAGAAGTGGCCTTATTGAAACTAGCGGTAGCATCTATCCTTAAACCATGCATGATCTTGCTCAAACTTCAAAATGTGATTTACAATCTTGGAAAGTTCTAGGACCTGCCAAGGAGTCGAGGCACTTCAACTTCTGTTGATGGTTATGTCAGGATCTTGTGACTCTGGTAAGCCCCAAACTAAGTCAGATGTGGTTTCTCTCACACAATCCTTCTCTTTGCATGGTTTCACTTGATGAAAATCCCTTTCTCAAAGATGTTTGGTATTTCAAATATAATATTTCAAACTTTTGAGAATTTTCTTCTGACCAGATTCAAGAATATTTTTCGATTCATTCATATTCATAAAAATATCTTGCATCAAACTCGGGTTTAGAATGTGTATCTCTCATAGAGTCATGGAATTTTAAAGTTGATCATTCCAAGGAATATCTTTGGGTGAAGCAATCATACCTATCGAATTCATCCCTTAATAGTTAGCTCATGGTTCTTCTTGCGGATGTTATATTGTAAGTCTTTCTCTTCATTGCACGTGAAACCCTCTTGAGTGATAATGAATGCATGAGTTATCGCATGAATCAAGATCTTCTCTATTCACCATGTCCTGACTGGTGTCATGTATTTTTTGTTTTAAAATCCCGTTTTAATTCATTTCATGATTACGATGCTTTCACAGTTTTTCAAAAATTATAGGAAAATGGTTGGTCACATATGTCTTGCGAGGAACTTGGTTCGATTGTTTAGAGCATTCACAGAGCTATCCAAATTAATTCATCTTTGTTAATCACAAAATTGGAATTTGATGTTTTAATCATCCCATTTGATCATTATCCTATATCTGATGACTCTCATTCAACTTATCGTTATTTCATCAACACATCCAATGACATTTTCTCTACATCCTTCGATATTCATCACTCAACATCTCACTATTCAGATACTTGTCGAGCAATTGAGATACTTCAGCCTTCGCTGATTTTTATGTCAGGTCCTCACTTCTGAATCTGATTAGATCAATTTTCCCCCACACAATTCCCATCATAATCTCGCGCCTATAATTGAAAATTCATCTTTTCAAAGGTTTAGTGGTTTTCAAGGGGTCATCATGAATTTTATGATCCAATCATTGAATGATTGGAATAGTCTTACCTACGAGCTCCATCTCAAATAACAAGTTTCGATTTTTCCTCATGCCTGCTAAGGAGTTCGGTGCAAATGGAGACTATAACAGCCTCTTCCCACATCTACCCAAGTAACCAGCCAACCGAGGTAAACATGTGAAGAGAGGATAATAATATGAGATTCAACCTCCTAGTTGACTTTGAGGAAGTGGAACTGACAAAAAACATGAAAAACATGCCTTACATTGCATCAATGACATCCCTAGGAGGTAACCTAAGCTTCCAGGGCCCTGTTCCCTGAGGGGGAACCGATATTTAAACCATTTGAGGATTAGACATGGGCATGTAAGGGAAAGGGAGTGGTTATAGACACTTAGCCGTGAGCTTTCCTTGTCAAGGCTGTGGTTATGGCCCCAAAAGTTCAATATTATGCCTGCAACTCCAGGATTCATGCCTCATTTTCAGCCCCTAAGCCCAAGTCACTGCCCAAAACTTCCTGTAACTTCAGAAAAGGGTAAAAAACATTGAAAAAAATGCATTGAAGCAATCACATCATCAAAAACCCATCCGACACCACCTATTCATGACAATATGTTCGTCAAACATGTCACAAACATTGCATCTTCAGGTGTAAACAACATATTTAAACATGTGGGTCTATTATGAATCTCAGAATAGCTAAGAATCATTTCTCCCCTACATCATAAGCTACAATATAATCTATTTACCATATATACATTGGGTATTCATTTATAGAAAAAAACATAGCTAACGCCATACATCCTCATTGATCAAATACATGCATATAACCAACATAATAAAAACATAAATATAATGGATATAACAACAAATAAATCGATACATAAACCAATTAAGAAATTCATTTTCATTTATTTTTAACTTTAAGTTAAAAGACTTTAGGAAATAAAGTTTCTTTTTGCTTATCCGCTTTTATTACTTAGTGCGCATCGCAATTCGCATAGCTTACAAACTTAGAATGACTTAAAATACATTAGGTCATGCGGGCTGCGATATGCGCTAAGCTAGTTTCCAAAGCCATATCGAAATCTTATTGCAAGCACCCTAATCACTGTTATAAACTAAAATCTCATCGCGCCTCATTTAAACGATCGAACTTATATGTAATTCGGTAAAAATTGTGATTACGCAGACCTGACGAGCCAATAAAGTAATGAACATAAAGCTCCAACATTCGATAGAGTGCAGTGACATGATTTCTTGAAGGCGCACTTCGCATTTCGTAGGATATAACTAAAAGAAATTCATTTACCGCATAAAATTTGCGATGTGCGATTTGTGCAGATCGAATTTCGCAGAATTTATGGGTAACATCATAATGGAAATAGTTATAAGTTGCGATGTGCAATGCAAAATGACTCATGACAAATCAAACGGAAATATGAGATTCAACTCTTTAAATTGATCGATAGACATTTCAAGTGAAGGTGTAAGAGACTTGATTTAAAAATATTATTGGTGATTAATAACATTTAATAGAAGTAAGGTTTTGATATATTAATATCTGCTTCAAGCATGTGTTGAAGTGATTGAATGCCACAATTGTTTCAATTCTCTTTTTCTTCCCTATTCTCTATACTTTTAATGTTTTCTTGAAATCAGGAGACCACTTAACGGAGTGAAGAAAATTGAAATGAACAAGAAAGGCAAAGAAATTGATAAAGCATCATCTACAGAAGACTCAGATATGTCTCCCTTGTTCTCAGACACCACCTGCAACAAGGATTGCAGAATTTCATCATGGGAAGCAATGTATCAGTTATTTGAACGCGAAAATCCAAGGGTAATAACCAAATTCGCTACAACAGGCACATCAGTTACTACAGACGCGACTTATTTCGATGTTGCATGTTAATTCATCCATAAGGTAGCAGTGAGGCCAAAGATTCTTCCCTATACATACATGGTTAAGTGGGTAATCGACCACTTAAGCATAGAATACATAACATTTAAAGATTCAAAAGGCGAGAATATTGGGTCATTCAGGGCAGGAGATTTACAGGCAATGTACCATCTACCCTCCCTGCAGCAGAAATATGAAAAAGATTTTGTCAAAGGCTTTAGAAACAAAAATCCAGATCTGATGAAAGTCATAAAAGAATGGAAATAAGACCAAGGCAAACTTAAGCGAGATAAAATTGATACGTACCCTGTTGTGGTTCCTAGAGACAGCCTTGAGTTGTGAAAGACCAGTGCCTAGGACATCTTATATAGCAGGGAGCGTATGATATAACAAGGGGAGTTATCAACAAAAGGCTCTCATGCTATCTCCTGTAAACAGGGAAATAAATTAGAATGGGACCAAAACTTCCAGAAACTAGATACAGGGAGAGCAACACTGCAGAGGCAAGGTGCAAAACTCCAATATAAAAGCATCAGACAATTCAGAGGCAGCTCACTGTAAAGAACGCCGGTTCAGAAATACCTCACAAAAATAAATTATCAGAAGGTGTTTGTTGTGTATGAAAGACTAAGAGAA
Organism: Pinus albicaulis; assembly: GCA_034641835.2. Classification (NCBI taxonomy): domain Eukaryota; kingdom Viridiplantae; phylum Streptophyta; class Pinopsida; order Pinales; family Pinaceae; genus Pinus; species Pinus albicaulis. The sequence goes on along the minus strand of CM076583.1, from coordinate 5,504,484 downwards.
TACTAGCTGTCATATAGATGATATCCAGATACACATATCACCATGTAATGGGCTTACCAATTTAAGAATCTATACATAATAATAGCGTTTTAAAAATAACATCCACAAAAGCTAATATAGCAGAAGTATGGTTTCAGTGGAAAATGGAACAGTATATCATGCCTGAGCCATATTTAAAGTGCTTGAATGATTTTAGCCTGAGTATCAACTAGAATAAATTCATACCAAATCTAGTGAGCCACTCGCATTCCAGAACATGTTACAAGAAAGATGGATGGAACGAAATGAACAATTAGATTAGCACATATAAGAGAAAGTTACAAACTGTGAGACACCAAAGACCAGAATCCTCTTCAAATATGGAAGTCCTCCTCACTGAAACCCAACGGGCTCTGTACATTCATATAAGAGTTCTACAAAAATGCATACAAAAATTCTCTCACCGCATAGTTTTATGATAAATCTGGAACCCTCAATAATCTGTTCTTCGGGAGTTTTATAGGATAAAAAGAAAACTAGTAAAGGAAGTGGATGATGAACATTTAATTTGCCTCATAAAGACAAGATGGCGGAAACATGCACACCCATACTGCTTGATGACTCTGTAGTGCTGTATGTACTCTGTGGCCTGCTTTTTGAAATAAATGCACTGGGTGGAAGTCTCTTCAGGAACACGGTATAGAAGTAAAACCACATAAACACTCTGTCTTTTCCTGAAAGAAAATTTTGCTAAAATGAAACCTCGAGGGTATTGTTTTCTATGCGTTGTACCCTCTGTGTGATCCATGATGTTTTCGATCTGGCACCTTTGCCTTCTAAACCCTGGATTAAGGCTTAAAATCTTCAATGCTGAACGTTGAATTCCTCGATCATTCCCTCATATTTCTCTGCCGCTCCATTAATGCTTCTATCTGCGAAATCTACGCCTTGAATTACTTTGGAGGGTTTGACAGATTTTGACCCTGCTTCTTTAATGGAAGTCATGTCGTAACAACTTCCCATGCCTTTCTCCATAATTCTAGCCCCTGAACAATGGTCCTTTTCAGTGCTCTCTATTACTGTAATAAAGACTGTGAATCATGACGGTTTACCGCCGCTCGTACCCTGCAAAACACACAAAATTGTCAAGAAAAAAAATGCATGGGAAGGTGGATGCAGTGGGGATAACGATGTGACATCGCAGCATGATGAAATGGTGGAAAAATGTAGGAAGAGGGTAAGAAGAACAGCGAAATGGTGAAAAATGGCTTGGGGAGAGTTGGCAGACCATGATGAGATTTATACATAAAACGATGGACATTTGACCTTTGAATGGAAATAAATGAGGGGCAGAAGAAAATGCGACCAAAACATATGAAGGCGAAGGACACGTGTCGTGGTGGGCAGGCAAGTAATCTGGACTGTCCGATCTCAGGTGGAGATCGACGGTTGAAAGCACGTCGGAGGGTGACAGAAGGTGGGCCAGGGGCACTGTTTGCCATGGTTATCGCCCGAGCATCTTCGTGGCGCGATGACCGTTGGATGGCCCGTCCTAGATCGAACGGCGCACAGCGATATCGCGCCATGTTAGTTGCTGAACGTTAATGCGCGATGGAGGGTGGTTTTTGAATAGTGTGCAGAGCCACGTGTCGTGTGATGAGTGGAATCACTCCGAAATGAAAAATACCACCTGTCCTTTGAAAGGTGGTGCGATGAATATCAGCGAGTTTTGAACAGTGCTTTTGGGCACGGGGACCACAAGGGCGGATGGGCTGTGAACCATTGATTTTGCAGGATGATCGGATTGTGGACAAAAGATCGGAGCGGTGAAAAAAGTGGGTCATGGGCGCAGCGCTGATCCACGAAGACCGTCCAATCTACACAGATCGACGGTTAATACTGCGCCCAATCATTTGGTTGATAAGCACTTTCAGGGCTAGCGCTTGGTTCTAGCGCCCTGGTCACGCGGAGGAAAAGATAAAGGGGGCTAGGAACGAAGGGGCTAGGCCTTATATATTTTCAAATGTGGGTTTTCGGCCTTTTATAATGTAATTTGGGGGTAAGAAATGGCAACGATAGGCAGAAAAAGGATTTTTTTAGAGGAAAAAGAGGGGGTTTGAAAGGTTTAAGCAAGATTGCTTGTCAAAAGATAATAGGGGGCTGACATGATCAACATTGGCTCCACCTGGGGATGGCACATTCATCCCTGGGTGTGTCGAGAACTTCGTAGACCACCTGATAATATTCTATGCGGACTCTGTTCTTCAACACTTCTACTTTTCACCTCATGATTCATCACGACACCCACATTATTTAAACAAAGATGAAACAGGAAACTAACATACAGTATAATACACCAGGCTGTCTTTCCCTGAATCAGAACTGGAAGTAGTGTTTAAGGAACTGACCATTTACAGGGGCATCGAGAAAGTCTCCCTGTAAATTCTCCAACCTGAAAGTGTTGTTGCCCCCTTGTTCCACAATTTTAAAAGGGCCGAACCAGAGAGGGTCGAATTTACCATGTTTCCCCTTTTCAGCTCTTCGGATATCCCATCTGAGCACTAAATCACCAATTTTCCATTTCATATCCTTGGCATGCTGATCAAAAAGGTATTCCATCTTATCTTGATATTCAATTAGCTTTTGAATTACCTGGTTTCGTGTTTCTTCTAGCTCCACCATCTGATTTATCCTCCTGGTAATATCATCTGGTTCTTCTTGACTTTCTTGCATGAATCGAGCTACTGGTAAGGCTAACTGTATAGGGAATACTGCTGCCCTTCCATATACTAATTCATATGGGGACTTCCCAGTTGCTCTCTTGCTGGTAATCCTATTAGCCCACAGAGCGAATTTCAACTGGGAGTCCCAATTTTTTTGATTTTCATTGATAGCCTTCTTTAGTGCCCTCACCAAAGTTTTATTTGAAGACTCTGCCAAGCCATTTCCTTGTGGGTAATAGGATGTAGACTGACTTAGTGTAATGTTATACTGCTAGCAGAAGCTCACAAACTTTGCAGACTTGAAAGCCTGGGCGTTATCGGTCACTATTTTGGCAGGGTAGCCAAACATGGATATGATGTTTTCTTCCATGAATTTGATTATCACAGTATCTGTTGCGGTCCTCGCAGGTATGGCTTCCACCCATTTTGTGAAATAATCTTAGGCAGTTAATATCCACTTATGCTGACCACTCGACGGAGGATGTATTTCACCTATAAAGTCAATTCCCCATTACCTGAATGGTTCGTCCACGTGAACGGGAATCATGGGAAGAGGTGCCAACTTCTGTCTTTCAGCAAATCTTTGACATTTCTCACAAGCTCTAACCCGGGCAAAAACATCTCCAAATATTTTGGGCCAGTAGAAACCAGCCTTCAGGATTTTGTGAGTAGTGGCCCTCTAGCTGTAATGACCCCCACAAATTCCTTCATGAAATTCGACCATTATATTTTCTACCTCATCCTCTGTGAGACACAGGAGTAGGATACCTGAGGGATCTCGCCAGTATAGTCGGCCATTGGCGAGTATGTATTTCTGTGATCTCAACCTTAGCGCTCTGTATTTAGCTTTATCACAGCTTAGAGGGCAACTGAGTGTGAGGAGATATTCTACTATCTCTTTGTACCACTGACTGGTGAGGTACTTCATATGTGCTTTCTGAGTATCTATCTTTACTCCAAGTCGCTCCTCTTTCTTCTCAGACTCCTCACTTGCTATCATGGACATATTCATACCCAGAGCCTGATAGTTTGTTTCGGATAAGATTTTGGCTAGCCCTTGTCCTTTGATCAGTTTGGTAGGATGGATGTTTAGATCATACTCCTGTATTTTGGCAATCTACTTCCCCCTTCTTCCTTCACTATCCCCTTGGATAAGAATATCTTTTACAGCTGCTGTAGGCACAAACGCAGTGATGTGGGATTGCAGGACATACATACAGAATGCATTAAGGGATTTCACTAGGGCGTATGCTTGCTTTTCTAATATTTTATATTTCAGTTCTGCATCACGGAGCACCTGACTGAAGAAAGCGATGGGCTGCTCGTACCCTTCTTCATTTTTCTACAATAAAACTCCTGCCACTGTATGAGGTGATGCAAATGAAAAGATCATGAAAGGTTTGGCATAATCTGGTCTAGCTAGCATAGGGGCTTTTGCAAAAGCATTTTTTATCTTGGTAAAGGCCTCTCGTGATTCCTGGGACCACTTTACCTCATTTTTTTTCTTCAGCATGTCAGTTATATGTCTAACTATCTCAGCATAGTTAGGAATAAACCTTCTCAGAAAATTAATGTGCCCTAGGAACACCTGCACCTCCTTCTTATTTCTGGGAAGAGAAATACCATTTATAACCTCTACTCTTTTAGGATCTAGTTTTACCCCATCTTTAGTCACAATATGTCCCAAAAGCCTGCCTTCTTCTAATGCAAACAAAGACTTTTGTGGATTGAGAGAAAGACCATACCTTCTGAATTTCTCAAAAGTTTTACGCAAATGCTCAATTTTCTCAGAATCACCCTTTGAAAACACAGTGATATCATCAAGGTAGACTACCAAAAACTTATCTTGCTCCCCAACAAAAGCAATGTCCATGGCCCTTTGGAAAGTGGCCCCTGCATTAATCAACCCAAAAGGCATCTTGGCATACATAAATGTACCCCATGGCATGGTGAAAGTAGTCTTCTTCTGATCTTCTGGAAGTATAGCCACCTGATTGTAACCAGAGAATCCATCCATCATTGACATCCTAGAAGCTCCAACCACTTTCTGCAGAATGTGATCCATCTTGGGTAGTGGATAATTATCCTTTAAGGATGCTCTATTTAAATTTCGGAAATCAACACATAGCCTTATTTCTCCATTCTTCTTTTGGACAGGGACTAGGTTTTCCACCCATTCAGAGTACCTCAATGGCACAATTATTTTGGCCTTTAACAGCTTCTTAATTTCTTTCTCAATGGAGGGAAGCAGCAGGGGATTTATCTATTTAAGCTTCTGCTTATGAGGTTTTGCATCTCCTTTTAGAGGAATTTTATGCTGCATTACACTGATGTCAAAAGTTTTTAGGTCCTGATAAGACCATGCAAACACATCTTTTTAAGACAGAAATAATTTTTGGTATAGCTCTTTATGTTCTGCTGGGACCTTCTTGGATACTTTTACAATTTTGGGGTCAGCATCAGTACCAAGATTTAGGTCTTCTACCTGATTTTCTTCTACCACTTTTCTTGGCTGCAGTGGGACTCATTCTTGTCAAATAATCTTTCTAGAGGCACCAGTCCTCTAGGTATAACATTTCCCTTCAATTGCAACACTTTATGGTCTGCCACCTTTTCTTCCCACTTGCTTTCTGAAATATCTTCTGCCTCTTCTTCTTCACAAGCATCAATCTCCATATTGGAGAATTCCCCTACTGTTTCTAGGAATCTCTTCACCTGTTCTTCATCCTCAAATACCTGCCAGTGCTTGATGTTATCTGGGATTGATGGTCGATAACGTACCTCAATTTCATATCTTAAGAGGGGGTTCTGAGGTGGACGGAATGTACTAGCAGCCACGGCAAGGGAATCAGCCATCCTATTCTATTCCCGGGGCATGAACTAGATATTAAATGCCAAGAAAAAATTCTCCACCATGTCCCAAACTCCATTCCTATAAGCCCTTAGTCGAGGATGTTTGGTTTGGCACTGATTCCTGACTTGTCTTACCACCAGTTCTGAATCTCCCAGAACTTTTAAACTTTGTATATTCATGCTTCTGGCTGTCTGTAATCCTAATAGAAGTGCCTCATATTCATCCACATTATTAGTGGCTTCATATTCTAGTTTGAAAGACAATGGGACCCATTAGCATGTAGGAGAAATCAATAGTACTCCAGCTCCATTACCTTCTCTTGAATTTGCTCCATCGAAATGTAGTGTCCAGATTCCTGCTTCATGGCCTTCTAAGGGCTACTCAGTCTTGATTTGGCAGAAGGACGGTTCATGAGCATAATCTTGATCGTCTTCCAGCATCAAGCATGAGAAATCTCCTTCTTTACTGTAGACTGGTGAATTAACAAAGTTGTCAGCCTTAGTAACCATCTTGACAAATCTAGTTTCCCTGTACAACCTCCTCTCCTGGCCACCAAAAACTGGGATAGTGGCATATGTTAAGTCCAACTTGATTGACCCACCAATTTTTGTCCCCCAGGACCTTGACAACAACATGCCAAAGCGAGCTCGGATGTCAGCCACCACGATGTCCATTACCACAATTTTTGCTGGGATTTGGGCCAAATTGACCACCAAATCCTTGATCATACCTAGGAATTTAACTCTTTTGGAATCAAATGAATATAGGTCCTTGTATGGATGGGTGATTTGTAATCCTAGTTGTTCCATGACTGATAGAGGCAGTAGATTATGGGAAGCTCCAGAATCTAACATATAGTTTTGTAATAGTAGGTCATGAATCACTAGAGACACATAGAAGGGAGGAGTAGAAGCATCAAATTCCTCAACGTGTGGGCCAAATATGGCCATGGGTCTTTCTTCTTGAAGGTTGAGACTATCTGGGATGAGAGCTGCTTCTGGAGGGAGCATGAAAGAGGTGACTTGGGATTGATATGCAGGCTGCTTCAATAGTTCAGTCAAGGGAACTGGGATTTTGACCTTCTCAAGTTCCTTTTGTAGACTAAAAACAGGAGAGGACCTTTCTATTATGACTTCCTTTGACTCTTTATTTTCAGCCAGGGGTTTGGCTTCTTTTGACAAAGACTTAGTATTAGGGGAAATGACTACTTTTGAAGAGGAAGGAATTTGATCATTAGACTACAAAGGTTTGTTTAGAGGCCTCTTACCTTTGTCTGTGACTTTCTGCATTGTTGACTCCTTCTGAGCAGGTGCTTCCTTCTGGGGTGGCTCTTCTTCTTGATCTTGAGTACGAGTCCTCTTCCTAGAAAATCTGAGGTCATATCTCCTATTGAACTGTGCTTGCATGAAATCAACAAATTGCTTACAATAGTGATCAATTTTTGAGTCTTCTGTGTCTCTAGCCTTTTCTTCTCCTTGCAGTGAGCACTCGGTTCCATCACTTCCTTGCAAGGGGCATTCTTCTTCATCACTATCTGAGAAAGCAAGATTTTCATCCTCCAGCTCATAGGTAGTGTCTTCAGTATGACCATCCACTGGACCTTCCAAGTACAATGGGTGTGGTACCTGATATTGTTGTTCCTTTAGTTCCCTTTGCAATATTTGCAGGGGTGGTTTCCTATACTGAGGATTGTAACCTCTATTTGGAGCATTCTGGAAATTCTTGGAGGCTGAATTCTTGGCCTCCAAATCAAGCTTGACTAGCTTACCAGAAAGGTTCTTAATCATTTTGTTCATTTCTTCAATTCTGTCATTAGCTGAGTCTCTGTCTTGGTTAGAGGTAGATACCTCCTCTTTGCCCCTTCTTCTAGTATCTTGTTCAGATTTTCCCTTTAATTTACCAGTGGAGGAGAAATTTGCCTCCAACTCTAGTGCATCTGTCTGAGCATCATCTAGAGTGGCAGACTTTCTTTATCTCAGAGAGAAACTGAATTCTGAGTCAAAGGCTGCTACGAAAACAACTTTAGCAGCAGTTTGATGAGGTTTCATATCAGCAGGAAGACTCAAATACAATTTATTAAATATCTTGATGAACTCTAACACCCCTTCGTTATGTATTTTCTTGAGTGTATTGAACTCAGTAAGACAATGTCCATGATCTTTCTTCTCTCCCCATTTCCCGAGAAAAGTATCTTCCATTATTTCCCAAGTGGTAACAGAACGGTCTCCCAATGTCTTAAACCATTTTCGGGCTTCACCATCAAGAGATTGAACAAACAGTATTAAGACTACATCCAAATGTTCTACATTAAAGTTCTCTGCAAAAGAGCAGAAGACCTCAAGGTGTTTTTGAGCTTCAATCTCATTTTCCCCATTGAATCTGGGTAAGATCTTCAGATAGTCCTGTGGCATGTCATTTAACACTTGAGGTAATGCTAGGGGGGCATATTTATTTAACAAGAAGCCTGGAACATTGGCCATTGGAGGAGGTGGAGGTAGTGTAAGTTTGATGTGTAAAAGGAGGAGGAGGAGGTGGAAGTGGAGTATGAATAACAATAGGAATGTACTGGACAACAGCTTAAGGTGTTTATGGGAACAACGTGTAGTTAATAGCAGCTATTTCAGTGACTTCTTTAACCTCTTCGGCCTCAGGATTAGGGTGAAAGTTATCTTTAATTCTGACACCTCCCCTGGGTGGACTATTTGAGTAGTAGTTTGTATCTGCCACAGTGAAGTCTAGATTTTATACTTGAGCTCTTTGAGAAGAAGAGGATGGAAAGTCTTCTCTAATAGAAAATTCAGGGATTTCAGTGTGCACTGATGGCCTTTCCCTCTGACTTCTTCTATGTATGATTTTTTCTGGGTTAGACACCGAAGGTGTCTTTGGCTGTGACGTATATGACCTCAGGTGTGGCTTACGAGGAGCCATGACTACAAGTAACTTCTTCTGATAAATGAATGTGAAGTCGCCAAGGTAAGGGATCTACAACTCTCAACTCTCCATGCTCACCTATTTGGAGAGCTAATTAGGTTTTTTCGAGGCCCAGGGATTTAAATTTTCTCAACTTCGTTCCCCGGAAACTGCGCCAAAAAGATGTTGTGGTTCCTAGAGACAGCCTTGAGTTGTGAAAGACCAGTGCCTAGGACATCTTATATAGCAGGGAGAATATGATATAACAAGGGGAGTTATCAACAAAATTATCTCATGCTATCTCCTGTAAACAGGGAAATAAATTAGAATGGGACCAAAATTTCCAAAACTAGATACAGGGAGAGCAACACTACAGAGGCAAGGTGCAAAACTCCAATATAAAAGCATCAGACAATTCAGAGGCAGCTCACTGTAAAGAGGGCCGGTTCAGAAATACCTCACAGAAATAAATTATCAGAAGGTTTTTGCTGTGTATGAAAGACTAAGCGAATACTAGCTGTCATATAGATGATATCCAGATACACATATCACCATGTAATGGGCTTACCAATTTAAGAATCCATACATAATAATAGCATTTTAAAAATAACACCCACAGAAGCTAATATAGCAGAAGTATGGTTTCAGTGGAAAATGGAACAATATATCATGCCTGAGCCATATTTAAAGCGCTTGACTGATTTTAGCATGAGTATCAACTAGGATAAATTCGTACCAAAGCCAGTGAGCCACTCGCATTCCAGAACATGATACGAGAAAGATGGATGGAACGAAATGAACAATTAGATTAGCACATATAAGAGAAAGTTACAAACTATGAGACACCAAAGACCAGAATCCTCTTCAAAGATGGAACTCCTCCTCACTAAAACCCAACGGGCTCTGTACATTCATATAAGAGTTCTACAAAAATGCATACAAAAATTCTCTCATCGCATAGTTTTCTGATAGATCTAGAACCCTCAATAATATGTTCTTCGGGAGTTTTATAGGAGAAAAAGAAAACTAGTAGAGGAAGTGGATGATGAACATTTAATTTTCCTCATAAAGACAAGATGGCGGAAACGTCACCCATACTGCTTGATGAATCTGTAGTGCTGTATGTACTCTGTGGCCTGCTTTCTGAAATAAATGCACTGGGTGGAAGTCTCTTCAGGAACATGGTATAGAAGTAAAACCACATAAACACTCCATCTTTTCCTGAAAGAAAATTCTGCTGAAATGAAACCTTGAGGGTATTGTTTTCTGTGCATTGTACCCTCTGTGTGATCCATGATGTTTTCGATCTGGCACCTTTGCCTTCTAAACCCTGGATTAAGGCTTAAAATCTTCAATGCTAAACGTTGAATTCCTCAATCATTCACTGATATTTCTCTACCGCTCCATTAATGCCTCTATCTGCGAAATTTTCACCTTGAATGACTTTGGAGGGTTTGACAGATTTTAACCCTACTTCTTTAATGGAAGTCATGTCGTAACAGCTTCCCATGCCTTTCTCCATAATTCTAGCCCCTGAACAATGGTCCTTTCCAGTGCTCTCTGTTACTGTAATAAAGACTGTGAATCATGACGGTTTACCGCCGCTCGTACCCTGCAAAACACACAAAATCGTCAAGAAAACAAATGCATGGGAAGGTGGATGCAGTGGGGATAATGATGTGACATTGCAGCATGATGAAATGGTGGAAAAATGCAGGACGAGGGTAAGAAGAACAACTAAATGGTGAAAAATGGCTTGGGGAGAGTTGGCAGACTGCGGTGATATTTATACGTAAAACCATGGACATTTGACCTTTGAATGGAAATAAATGAGGGGCGAAAGAAAATACGACGAGAAAATATGAAGGCGGAGGACACGTGTCATGGTGGGTAGGAAAGTAATTTGGACCGTCCGATCTCGGGTGGAGATCAACGGTTGAAAGCATGACGGAGGGCGATAGAAGGTGGGCCAAGGGCACTTTTTTCCGTGGTTATCGCCCGAGCATCTTCGTGGCGCGATGACCGTTGGATGGCCCGTCCCAGATCGGACGGCGCACAGCGATATCACGCCAGGTTAGTTGCCGAATGTTAATGCGTGATGGAGGGCGGTTTTTGAATAGTGTGCGGAGCCACGTGTTGTGTGATGAGTGGAATTGCTCCGAAATGAAAAATACCGCCTATCCTTCGAAAGGTGGTGCGATGAATACTGACGGGTTTTGAACAGTGCTTTTAGGCGCGGGGACCACAAGGGCGGATGGGCCGCAAACCGTTGATTTTGCAGGATGATCGGACGGTGGACAGATGATAGGAGCGGTGAACAGAGTGGGCCATGGGCGCGACGCTGATCCACGAAGACCGTCCGATCTGCACAGATCGACAGTTAATACTGCGCCCGATCATTTGGTTGATAAGCTCTTTCAGGGCTAGCGCTTGGTTCTAGCGCCCTTTTCACGTGGAGGAAAAGATAAAGGGGGCTAGGACCGAAGGGGCTAGGCCTTATATATTTTCAAATGTGGGTTTTCGGCCTTTTATAATGTAATTTGGGGGTAAGAAATGGCAACGATAAGCAGAAAAAGGATTTTTTTAGAGGAATAAGAGGGGGTTTGAAAGGTTTAAGCAAGATTGCTTGTCAAAAGATAATAGGGGGCTAGCATGATCAACATACCCAATTTCCCAAATTCCTTTCCCTTATTGTTATGTTGCCGGTATGTTGTCTAGATTATATGCCAAACCTCATACCACTAGGTTTTTTGTAGATTGGGTCCCATTCATTGACGCAATTGTCAATTCCTTAATTCTGAATTGGGAAATATCCTATCCGATAATCTGGCTAAACACATCATGGAGTATAGGAGTAAAATAAGTGTTTCATCTAGAGAAATACCTCCTATTTACATGACTGCCTATGTCATGAACACAATTTGCTTTTCTTCTTGTTTTCCTACCATGAGATGGAAATGGACTCAGTTAAGAACTATAGTTTTGACAAAAACCTCGAAAAGCTCCTTAGGATCTAGATTTCCATTTACTTTTACAAATTTTCCATGAGGTAGTGTTACCTTGACAAAACGGGAGATATTCAATGAGAAAGCCCTTGTAGTTTCTAAAGAGGTTTAACAAACATTATTTTTGTTGCTAGATGGCCCGTAGGAAAGTTTCAGATATATCGTGAGTATTTGGGTTAAGGATTCTCCTGAATGTCCTATCATATTATAACTTTATAAGTTGTTTGTAAGAGAGACAGCCCCACCAACTTCCTTGTAAATGGTATTTAACAGGCTAAAGATACTAAGAATAATGCCATTCACTTTACAAGCAGATATTTTCACTTTTTGATATTGGTCATGCCTACAAGGAAGTTTCAAAGATTAATCAGTTGAATTTGGTAGTAATGCCAAAACAACCATATGATCTGAATGATGTAATCAAAAACTACATCACAGAACTCAAAATGAAGCCTTTTGTGAAAGAAACAGATAGATTTGATGATTTCTTTCAAGGCATTGAAATTTTTTCAGATATACTCAATTTTTCATTCAATCAACTCAATCAAGATGACTTTGAAACCTTCCGAACATATAGAAGTAAGAGATTGGAAAATATTCCTCTAGATTTGTTAACTATTGAAGATGTCAACAGACCTACTCCAAGTATTAGCTTGGATAATGAAGTGAAAGGCATGTCTGAATATGAGTCAGCACAATCAGAGCATCAATCTCACAATTCGGATCATTATGAAAAATGAATCAGCGTAATGAAAATCCAAAAGATAACGATTAAGAATCAAGAGATTGAGATGTAGAGAAAAACAAGGCTAAATGGAATAGAGCCAACTTCTCAAGAAGTTCAAATATTTACCAAGATACATCTGATCACGGAAAGCCCCAAACCAAATACTTTGAATAGTGAATGGAATGAGTTTTCTAAAGAAATAAAAACTCCTAAATCAAATCCCAATACCGATCAGTTACTAGCTTTTAGATAACTCCGAGAATTCACAGCACTGAGGAAATTGTTACAACTATCACAACAAGTTCCGTAAACTCATGATCGTAAACTACTCCCACATCCTACAAAACATAGGGTTACAAGTTGAGGAAACCTTTCACTAGATACATTCTGCGTCCTGGGCCTCATAAGGTTGTAGTCAAGAGAAGCAAAAGGAGAAGAATTGATGAGATAGTCTCAGATCTTACAAATGAATCAGTAGACGTTTTATGGAAGGATCCTCTAGTTGATCCTACTGAACATTTAACCAAACTATCATAGTTTGCAGGGGCATATTGATATGCTACTGCCACTGTTGATAAGGCCACTAAGGTTAAAATGTTACTGAAGAAAAAAGAAGATAGAATACAAGAATTAGAGAGGCTGTTACAACAAGAAAAGTCTAACTCCAAAGAGAAAATGAAATTGAAGATGTACCAATTTAAAAAATATTTCGAGAGTCTTAATTTGCAGCTTAAAGTAGAAATCAATGAGAAGCAAACACAACTGGAAGCAACAATGACAATATTACAAAGCCAACCGCAATTAGAGAAATTAATAAAGGAAGCATTGTATGTAAATGCTAAGTTAAAGCAAAAACAAGAAGTATTTTTTCAACAAGCTTCTATTACTGGCTCTTATTGTGACTCAAGTGAAATATTGATCTAACAAGTAGCTATCCAGAAACTTGAATGTAAGAAGATCGAGAAGAAAATCAATGAACACATTCAATGGCAAGCATCAGACTCATGCAAGGAAGCTGATCTACCCCAGGTAGATAAGTCCCACAAAGAAATCTTATTCAAATATTGGGAAGCACAGATAAAACAGGCAGAGAAAGCAACAACGAAAGCATTCAAGTTAGTAAAGGAAATTACTAAATTTGTGTGTGAACATCTTGTGAAATAAGAACTTATCAAAGAGTGCACGTCCGAAGTGCTCTCAGAAGTCAAACAACTAGAAACACAATGGAAACAAAAGGCAAAAACGCAGGATGAAACAATTAAAAAATTAAATAAGTTTGATTAAGAAAATTATTGGAATTTTCTGGTCAAACCTTATCATCAATACCAGACCCTGCAGTCTTTAACAGATTCAACAAGAAGATCACAACCAACACTCTCAAATGCGATATTCAAAGGACAGGTAAGATCATAGATTTCACAGCCAGCTCAGCTCAAGCTCATGCTAGATATTTTTCAACTTCCGTGGGAAATCCAAAAGAAAAATCAAAACTCTTAATTCATATTGTTACTTTATTTTCCTAGATTGTAGTTAAAGTTAGTCTTACGAGGATGGTTGTTTGAAACCTCCTCTATTTTTTTGTAATAATCTATTTTAGAACATAGTTAGTTTAGTATTTAAGCCCCTCTCATGCATTTAGATAAGGGTCCAGAATTTTTTCAAAAACATTTGCAAATAATTCACTATTGTAAGTTTTTGAGTGATTTGATGAATTAATGGAACGCATTCTGTTATCTTTTCAAAATTAAAGCTGTTTAACTTATGTTGCACTACTGTACTCTTTAAATTGCATTGAAGTGAAGAGGGGCATATCAATTACTATCAGTTTACATGAATATAACTTTGTACATTTGGTACTTCTATTCACTTGTATTAAGTCTTGCTTTATAGATTGACAGTCATATTTTTATTACATTATATATTTGAAACGTTATTATAGATGAATGATACATGTAATTATTTTCTAATATTTGTCTGTGATTTCTTATTGAATATATAATCACACATATGAATGCAATATATTTTTCACAATTCTTCTAATCAAACTATTTTGTTAGAATAATCATCTTACATAATTTTCATCTCTTTCAACTGTTAAATAATCTACATTACTAATAGTTGAAGGATATCTCTGTAGATCACATAAAGGAAGAAACACCTCGAGTATATAATAGAATATATAGTTTAGATAGATGTGTGTGATAGATTATAACAATTTTCCATTGCATGTTGTATAATCAAAACACACCTCAAAATCATCCTTATTGGGAAACTGGTCCCATTATCCCCTGTTGGAGCCACTACACCAAACGGAAAAGGAGCTGCTTTAAGGTCCGGATCGGGTGGTTTTCCCCCATGTTTTGGCAGTGGAATTCCAAGACCTCAATATTCTGGTGCTAGAAGGAGGGCCTTGTGAATGGAAAAAAGGTCTGATCAATATAAAGGTCAATCTAAGAGTCTCTCTCCCTCTAGATCCCCATCAACTTCCATAAAATTATCTAGATCCTCATCTTTAAAATTTGAAGTTGATCATCCTTCCCCTAAGTCTCCTAGTGATACTCAACCCATACTATCTCCTGATTCCCATCCAAATTCCTTAGAAGTTCAGTCTTTGATAAAAAAGTTAGAGAGATTATCCATTTCTGCTGAAAAGCCTGAATATTCTCAAAAATCGGATATCAGTATTTTGTCTCCTTTACAACCTCGAAGAATATTAACTTAATCAGAAAGTAAAAAGACATGAATTATTCATTTTTAATTTCCCATTGATAGTACTCGAAAGAGAATACAGAGGACCCAATCAGAGTCAATCTCCAACGAGATCTTATCCCATTCATCATCATTACCTCTGCTCACTTCCACAACTTCCATTCCAACAATCAATGTTACTTTAACTAGTTCCAGTACTCAAACTACTATCCCTTCAACTAGTCCTAGCACTTAGCCTGCCTCTTCTGCAACTCAAACTCAATCCATCAGATCCACCCAAACTCCAATGGCAGGCCAATTACCTCCACCAAATGTATGTCCACGGAACAATCCAAGGGCTGTAAATATGCCTTCTCCTCTTCATGCGCTTAGAAAATATCTCGAAAGGTGGTTACCTAAATTTAATCTTGATGATAGTATTCTGGCAGAAGAACAATGTCGTAATTTTATGTTAGCCATCAATTTAAAAGAAGTAGTTGAATATGATTGTGTTGTAAGATTATTTCTGTATACTCTAATAGGATTTGTAGGATCCTGGTATTTTTCACTGCCTGCCCGCTCTATAACTAGCTGGAATATGTTTGAAGAATAATTTCTAGCTAAGTTTGGGGATGACAGGACTATGTAGTCAATTTAGCGTCCTAAATTGCTAACATAAATTATCAACCAAAGGCTAGTAAACCTGGATGAAGTGGTGCAATTATATGCTTAAGTGACCTCTTCCTTACTTCGTTGTATGTGGTTTTCGTATTGTTTTATGCACCCACCGCAGTGCTCTAACCGAATTAACATGCAACTAGTCTAAGTGGAATTTCATGTACCGTTTGTCCATCATTAATGATATTTTGGAAGAATTCCTTCTTTTGGAAGAGCTAGAACAATTCTGACTGTGTAATTGAGTGCAATTGTAAATATAAAGGACTGAAAGCAAATGAAAAACTAAGATATCATATCCATATCCTACTCGTCATTATGATTTCTTGGGAAAGCGTTTAAGAGCAAGAATAGAGATGATACTTAGTACAAACACACAACTAAATCATTCATTATCACGGCCATGTCTTGAAATTCTTAAGAGTTTCTTGGAAGAGTTTCTTCTTGTGGAAGAGTGATTAGAACAAGTGTAACTGTGATGATGAACAACAAAAAATACAATTAATTCCTACAGTACTATAGCCATTTCCCATTCATCATTATAATCTATTGGAAGAACTTCTTCTTATGGAAGAATTAGAATGAGTACAACTACAGTAGCTAATTAAAAACAACTATGAATTCAACTCCTAATCCTACAATACTATAGTCATTCATCATTCATCATTATAATCTTTTGGAAGAGCTTCTTCTCGTGGAAGAGTTAGAATGAGTACAACTACAGTAGCTAATAAAAGCAACTACGAATTCAACTTCTAATCCTACAATACTATAGCCATTCCACATTCATCATTATAATCTTTTGGAAGAGCTTCTTCTTGTGGAAGAGCTAGAATGAGTATAACTACAGTAGTTAATAAAAACAACTACAAATTCAACTTCAGAAACGTAAAGGCAACTAAGATACTCAACATGATACAACCAAATCTTTTTTTCATCTAATAATGATATTTTGGAAGAGCATTTTAAGAAAAAGAATGATTGTAAGATGATGAGGATCTTTTAGTTAAACAAATAATGCAAGACATGAATTAAAAGCTACTTATCTAGAAAGCATGTAGGCTCTCCGGATAGCATGGGCCTCTCCGTTACCACTGAGGAAGTCCTTACCTCCTTAAAGTTGGGACCAAAACATCATCAAAGAACTCGAATTTCTTTATTGAAAATCTCACAAATCTACATCCTATTCCATCTTGAACTTTGTTACAAAATACTCTCTCCGATCCTTTCTCCTATTCTCCATTTCTTTTTATTACTTCCTCATTCATGATAGATAGCCTGTCAGGCAAAATATGAGGATTCATCTCATTAATGAGAGTCCATAAATCTCTTCCTCCATCTCTAGAGTTACAATCAAAATAGGAAATGATAAGACACATGTCTTTCTAGAGTTTCAACACAACTAAGAAATGAGACACATCCTCTTAGAGTTTCAATACAACAAGGAAGTGAGACACATATCCTCTTAGAGTTTCAATACAACAAAGAAGTGAGACACATGTTCTCATGATCCCATGATCTTCTCCAACCAAATTCGAATTTGGCCTTAGAGTGCCACATAAGGATCTTCTAGAAGTCTCCTTTTTGACCTACACATGTCACAAAACTCACAACACATATATAGATATATGAAACTATGTTAATTTTCTAGTTAATCATAAATTCACTTTAAATACATAAAATAAATAACGTTGGAAAACAAGGATCCTAACCCATATATTTATGAAAAATGGTTATTTGATGTAGGGCTTTAGGTCAGATGGCTATGAAATAAGGGCTAGATGGTTATGACATAATGGAAATATGTATGAATATGGAAAACACTTTTGAGACTCAACAAGGACCACTGCTATGCTCATCAATGATTTATCAAATATAAAAGCTAAAACAGGTGAGAGGATAAAAGATTTTAATTCAAGATTTAATAAATTACTCAATAAAATTCCTGCTACATCAGTTCCTGGTGCAGAAGTTCAAATTGAGCGGTATATTTCATTTCTTCCATCTAATATAGCTATTTCTGTTGATAGAGCAAAACTTTCGACACTTGCAAAAAACATGAAGGAATCTCTATCTATAGAGAAACACATAACCGCTCTTGAGAAAAATAATTCTCAAGAAGACAGAAAATCAAATAAGGCATCTTTCAAAGATGATTCTAAAAAGAAGCTGCCAAAAGACCCTTTTGATGTAGAAGGTCTTCAAAATTTTTTGAAGACTATGACAAACGAGATGGTAGATATCAAGAAACAAGTCGCTGAAAATTCTAGCTCAAAAAAAGACTTTCAGAAACTTCAAGAAAGGTCAGTCCTGTAATACTCAACCTCCAAATATCATATCTAATGTTGAATCTGATCAAGATACAGAGGAAGAAGAAGATGATGAGGAAGAAGAAGTTAAACTAAATGGAATGTGGGATTTCATCCTATCAAATGAAGAACAACATGAAGCTTTACCTGTGAGTACAAGGAGTAAAAAGACTATTGAAGCAACACAACCAAATCAACAACAAAAGATTTCAACTCCTGCTAAGGATAAATCAGTAAGCAAAAAGTCTACTTCAAAGGCTACACAAACAAGTCCCATTACTTCAGATACTCCAACTACATCTAAGACAATGGTAGTCTCAGACAACATTGAGTATAATGTAGTTGAAGATATGAAGAAAACCAGGGCCAATATTTCAATTCACGAGCTTACTAAATTAAAGCAACAGCATAAAATCTTACTTAGAGACTTAAATCCGATTACTTCTTCAACCTTACCTGTTCTAGTAATTGTACAAGATTGTAATGAAATGGGTAAGCCACCTTCTCCTTCAAATAAAATAGAAGCTACGGACTTGATTATGATAAGCGATCAATCCATCTCTCATTATCCTCAATTTCTCTTAACCTATGAGATCTATAATTGTTGTGGAGGTAAATCCCCTCTGTGGACAGAGGCGATCCGTACTAGCCCAAACCGAGTCTAGCAACAATCGTCACATGCTATAGTGCAGGTTCCTAATTGCAAATAAACCAAATAACGATGAAGGCTTACCTGGAATCCAACGCTGTCGCTTGTAGAGAAAGTAGCGCTCTCGTTCCTTAGCTTTGGCAGATTACAATCCTCATGATCTCCGTGATCGGACACCTGCACATGCAAGGAAAAAAACAAACGCAAGCGTAAAATCTAGTATATGCAACTATATGTCAGTCAGAGAAGACATAACTTGTTAGTATGAATTCTTCGTCGAAGTGTACGAAAAAGAACCACTTTAGCTACGCATAACTAATAGAATCTGTCGTAATAGAGGCCGCCAAATATCTTCGCATCTGCGATTAGTAGTTAAAATGTCGCAACAAACGTATCTATAAATGGAAAGACATTAAGCAAGAAAGCAAAGAGTTTGCTCCATGCATCCAAATGTATGTTATGTAAGAACATGTTGCATTTTTGAATGAATTTTTATATTATTATGTGCACCCGGGAGGAAAGAAGGTGTATCCACTTCTCCTTTAATGGGATGGGTTCTTTGTAGTCCTCAAGACTTCAGACATCTAAGCTTTCTCAGAGATGTAGAAAACCCAATGTAAAATGAAGCTCAATGGGGAGCAAGTGATGGAAAAATGAGACCAAGTGTATAGATCCAGAGTGATCTAGTAGGCAACAAAAGGTGAGGAATGATGGGGAAGATCCCTCCTATTTATAACAAAATATTGGGTCATTCTAGATCTTGGTGCATGATTAAAATAATGTTAACCAAATCTAGATCCACCTTTATGGAATATTTTATTATATTTGTTGGAGGGTAAGGGTGTTTGACTTGGGTCAAATCCCTTGATTAGTGAAAAATAAATAAATAAATGATTTATTTATCTTTTTAAGGAAGTGGTTGGAATATAATCAAATAAATAATGATTTATTTAATTATCGGGTGATTTGGTTTATATTTAATAAGAATATTATCTAAATAAGATTTAAATAATCATTCCTAGAAATTAATGAGATAAATAAAGGTTTATCTAATTAATTTCTTTATTTTGTGGTTAAACATGATCGGGAATAATAATTAAATTTGTTTAATTAATTATTCCATGAGGAAAATCAAACAAATATAGGTTTGTTTAACATTTCCTTTGGGCTTCGGTTTTTAGTGAAAGTAGTTTTACTTATGGTAAAACTGGTCTTACATGGTGTACTTGGGTCCATCTAATGATGAAAGGTTAGATGACCAAAAAATGGTGTAACATAACTCATGATCATCATCAAGAACAAGAGTGGAACCATAAGCAGTAGTCGCTTATCATTAATCAATCAAAGGAGGAATACAACCATAGCTCCGACGCTGAATTCTCCTTCGGAGGGTCGTCAGCAGGACGTGTCTTGATAAAGCCTGTCAGGGATGGGACAAGCCTCTCTCTCCAGATGTCTCGACAATAATCTCCTTGCTTGGATTTGGCCTTAAGGGAATGAATCAAGGCTCTTGCAGCATTAGGCTCTCAGAACTTGGAGATTATCTTGCAAAGGAGATGAGCAAGCTTTTATAGATGGAGGAAGGGGAGTTGGGATCCCTATAATCATGGGATTGGCCCTATCCTCAAGGAAGCTTCCATGAGAGGTGGCAAACCACTTCCTCTACATGGAGATCCGGAGCCAAACCTCCCAACTCAAATTAGATACCAGTTCCTGGATCAGTTAGGACGAAACTTCTGCCATTTATTTTTTAAAAACACTCCTTAAAATGGCTGGCGCGAGTGCGACTCTGGGACAGAGCGCCAATTGGCGCGCCCTCTTTGAAGGATTTCCCCCATTGGCGCGGGTACTGAACTGGCTACCCGCGCCAATGCAAAAAGGGGTGTTTTTAGGGTTTTTCACAAGGAGTTGTCTTCAGGGAAATGAAAGTACATGTTTAGGGGAATGCCATGAAAGTGTTTTCAAGTTATGTCACTGCTCATAGGTCACGGAATGAGCCCTCCAATTGTGCGATCAGGGGAATGGTGGTGATTGTGACAGTCTGATGTGAATATATGCTGTTCTCAGTTACGGAGTCTGCAAGAGAGAGAGGGGTGAAATGCTTTACGAGAACGTGTCCAACTGAAAACACCACTGTCGAAGAACCTGCGTAGATAAGTACAACTGATATCTCAAATACATGATATATACGTGGTATGGGCGCAACCATCCATAACAGAGTATACAACTATCCAGATCCAAGGCATGGACGTAGCCATCCAGTAAGGATCAATAAATAGACTCAGGTATGGTCGCAGCCACCCAATCAGTGAGTCATGCAACTAATCATAATAATCCACAAAATCGCAGCATGGATTATAACAAACAGGAATCCAGGGTCTTGCGCTCCATCCTTACCCGAACCAAGTACAAGTTCAAGCATGTGAATAAGTGAGCTAAAGTCGAACATGCAAGAACATCGTCTGATTACCAGCCAATGATGTAGCCGCAATGTACGTGAGAAGTACCACCACAATGGCTAATGGTCCTGGGTACTACAGGTAAAATGTACTTGATGTGAATCAATGAGTCAAGCAATAACACCCGTAGAATCACTCGATCGGAGGCCAATGATGAAAACCTCACGTCGAACGCGAAGAACCTGCCATTGAGGCATGCAGGCTTCAAGGTACCAGAAGGGAGTCTCTAGATCATCTTCCTGGATAATGGGCTGAAGTCGACAGGAAGTGATCTTAATCGAAGGTGGGCCATAGTGTTTCCCACATCATCGACGCGAGACAAAGGAACATAATGTCTTCGTGAATCAGGATCAGACGAGAATCAGAGGAAGGTTGAAATTTGCAGAGGTCAACTTCTCTTGAACATATGGCGGTACGACAGTGGATTTGGAAATATTTGACATCAAAAGATCAGAGGTCATGATGACGAGCCAAAGAGCAGATGAGAGGTCAAAAGGGATCACCCAAACCCACAGAGGCAAGTGAAAAACGAGATGAGATATCCCCAACCCGACACAAATGCAGACAAGTGCCATGTTCAAGAGAGACATACTGCCGACACGACAATGATGCTGGTTCCATTTTCCCCACCATTTCTAGGGAGTACCTCTTTATTTTTACACAAGCTTGAAGAGGATACCATATGCTTGTTATATAAGTCCATCCTAGTACATTTAACAAGCCCTAGGAAGGAGGAACTCAAATCTCGTCATTACGACTGAATCCGATGTCATCAAGGTTTAACGAGTCTAACAAAGAAAGAACTCGGCATCTTTTCACGTTTAGAGAGTTTGGAAAGACAGCGAAAAGTAACCCAAAAGGTCCCTTTTCAAAATAGTTTCTCGTAATTTTAAAGGTAGAAAACTACATCCAGAAAACCTCCTAATGAATAGGTAGGCTAGGGTATTCCTTTTTCGTAAGTAATCTATCCCAGCCCGAAAAAGGGGTAAATGTATACTGGGTAGATGTCGTTTCGTGTCCACTTTAACGAGATCGAAACGACAAGGAACTCGGCAATCTTTTCATGTTTAGAGAGTCAGAAAAGAGCCGAAAGATGACTCCAAAATGAATTTTTCGTGTATTTACCGAGTCCAAAAAAGTATAAAATACAACTCGTGTCACCATTTAAGTTGCATAAAGACCTGTCGTTGCACATAAAGGCAAGTGTAAAATCCATTTTTGACAAAATATATCAAAATATTAATAAAAAATGACTTTTAAAACCTAATTAGGTTTCAAAAAGTTATAAATAAGTCTCAAATGGTAAAAACAAAATTAATTTTACTATTTACCTCATTGGAGAGTGACAGTGGTCCATTTGTGTGCAAACTTCTGACGGCGACTGCGACTGATCCGGGCTATCATTCAGGTCTCCATTTGTTCCAGGTAAGGGGCACTTCCTTGAACTCCATTTCGATCTATTTTTAAGAGATTTCCATTACGAATTAGACTTCTATGGAAAAACTTTAAAATTTTAGGGCTTCGCCCATTGGCGCGGGTATCAGGCATGGACCCGCGCCAATGGCCTTTTGCTTACAAAGGGGTCGCGCCAACGGGCGCGACTGTTAGGGAAACAGTCGCACCAACGGCAGAACTTAATTTTCCGCTTTGAATTTTCAAATTGTGAGCAATCCAAATGAAATTTCAAGCATAACAGAGATCTAATCGAGGATTTTTTATCATGTTGATGCAGGTTACTTAGGCATAATGGTTATCGAATGGAAGGAGAGGGAGCATGGGGAAGAGGATGAACTGGTTATGGAGAATGAAGCTTGTATGAATGCACTTAAGAACTGTGGACTCAAGAAGTTCTTCCTAACGCCCTGCTTACGAGCTCAACCGGAGCTACTACAATACTTGGTCAGTATATGGGACGAAAATGAAGAAGTGTTTAAGCTTTGGGACCAAGTGTTGGAACTCGAGGTTTCCGACGTATATTTCATAACCGGACTGTCGCGTAGAGGTTCGGTGCCCATCTTGACAGGCAGCAGACCATCTGGAGAAAAGATGGAACAATTAATGGCGAGGGTGTGCCCAAGGGCACGGATCGGATCAGGAAGCGGGAAGGTGGACATCCACACTGTCGAGGATCTAGCACTCAAAGTAGTGCTACACACCATTACACAAGCTGCGGGATCGCAAGCTCCACAAGAGGCAACAAAAGCCCAACTCATACTAGCCTCTGAGTGTATGAGTCCTACACTGTTTTATTGGGCTACAGCGGTGACAACCAATATCAAGAGGCAGCTGACGAGATGCAAGCAAGTCAAACTAAAGAAGTTTGGCTACGGTTCCATTTTGGTGTCGTTCATCCTGGAACGACTACCTATCTTCCAGGGCCAAGGGGCCATAGTTGCTGAGCTGATACCACGAGAGCCGAGGATGGCTCGTTGGGCAACACTTATGCCCAGGTCAGGAGGAGGCCAACAGATGTCTTGGAGGCCTGAGTTTTTTGGATGGTTACGGCGTCAGTTGATCGTGGTCGAGGACTGGCCCTATGTCGAGACCGATTTCACCGAAGATCCCGATCTTCCGCTCCTAGAGGGGGAGGATTGGGATGAGGAGTTGGGTATGATACTCTCTTTTTTATTTTTATGTTTTATGATTTTTTGGTGATACATGTCTGTTCTAACAACAGTTTTATATGTATGCAGATGTCGGCCCAGAGCGACCTGCCGGTATGTCTCCTATTACACGGAGAACTCAGCCCGCAGCTGATCCTCAGGCAGAGAGTGTTGAGGGAGGAGAGTTGATCCAGAACCTTGAGGGGATTGCCCAGGGAATTCCAGACTACGCTCGGCTGGCAGATGTCCCGATGGCGTATCAGAGACATATGGTGGGAGTGCCTAGTCGCCTCCACCGACTTTTGAGACGCTTAGTGCGCGCGGTAGCATGTTACCATGAGTACCATGCAGATTAGACACCTAGGGCTTCTTTCATGCATATTTTTTGAGAGACATGTCGTCTCCGGATGTATTAAGACGAACATGTATATTTTTTGATTTTATGTGATGCACACTATGTAAACATTTCGACACACACACACACACACACACACACACACACATATATACTTCTTTCTGGATGGATATTTTTACATGTGATGATGTTTTGTTTATAAATTGCGCAAATGTCTACCTAAAACCAAATTAGCTACTGCATTTGTTAATGTATTCATATGTCTGGGTATATGTTGATATGTAATATAGTCAAAATTTCTCTCCAGCAGATGAATACGAAAATACAGACGTAAAATGGATGGATTTCTTACTGAATAATGCCCGTTAAGCTGTAATACTACAAGTTGTGAGTCTAGATACACAAGTAATTCACGAATGCCGAGGTCCATAGCCTCGGTTAATAATTCCAATACAACACTATATTCCGCGATATTATTTGTAGCAGGACCCAGACACACACCTTGCAGGTTAACCAACTCACCAGCAGGATCATAGATTACCCAGGCTGCCGAAGACAGATTCCTGGTACTGCGGGAGGCACCATCCGCGAAACCCACAAATGGAGTAATGGACATCTGCACAATCAGGAAGACCCGATCAGCAGAAAGACGCTTACATCGCACACCACACCACACATGCACACAAATGAATATACACACCTATGTACACACACCACACCAAAAATAATTTCAAGCGTAGTATTTCTTAAGGTACAACCCATTTCTAGGCTGCGCCAATGGAACTCCTTCATAATCAATGAGCTCATAAGCCCCATTTTTCAATACTCGTTTTACTATATAGGGCCCATGCCACATGGGTTGGAGCTTTCCTGCCCCGAGTTTTTCGTGCGCTTGGTCGTATAGGAGGACAAGGTCCCCTTCGACAAAGGAACGTGGAGAGACAGATTGATCAAAGTGTGCTTTGACCCGCTTTTTATGTGCTTCAATGATTAAAGCAGCCAATCGACGGGTTTCATCCAACCATTCCAAATACAAGAGATGCTCTTCTTCAGGAGAAGTATCGGGCAAAAGTTCCACAGCTAGCTTTAAGGAAGGAATTTCGCACTCAACCGGAAGAGTCGCTTCCAGACCATACACCAATTGGAATGGTGTGAATCCGGTCACACTCTTTGCTGACGTCTGGTATGCCCATAGAGCTTAGAACAATTGGAGGTGCCAATTGGACTTATGAATTCCAACTGTTCGTTGAAGCATTGTGACCAAAACCTTGTTCACAGCCTCAACCTGGCCATTTTCCTGGGGGTAATATGGCGTTGAGCTATCCTGTCGTAAGCCCAATCTTGATGTCAGCTCGGCCATCATGTAATCTCGAAAGTGAGTACTGTGATCAGTAACAATGGCTTGAGGGACCCCGAAATGTGCAATGATATGGTTGAAGATAAATTGGGCAGCTTTCTTACCATTGGCGGCTAGTGTAGGCATCGCTTCGGCCCACTTAGTAAAGTAGTCGACAGCGACGATTATATATGCATGCCCCCCGGCCGAATGAGGGTTACAAATCATAAAAATCTACGCCCCATTTTGCGAAAGGGCCGACGGTAATGACAGGATGCAGAGGGAGGGGTGGCGCACGCATCTTGCGTTGAAAAACCTAGAACGCATGACATTTGCGGACTGCAACAATACAGTCTTTGAATATTGACGGCCAGAAGTAACCCGCACACAGAATCTTCTGGGCGGTGGCATATCCAGACATGTGACCGCCACAGGCGCCACTGTGATAGTCATTTAAGACTCGTTTGGCCTCTTCCAAAGTCAGACACTGACGGAGCACCGAATCTACTCCAACCCGGTATAATGTATCTCCTACAATGCGGTAGGGTTGAGACTGATACCGAATCCGACGTCGGGCATCTTTGGTCAACTCAGAGCGAAAGGATGACGTCTGAAGATACACTATAATATTGTCATACCATGGGTCACGGGTGCTGATAAGGAAGATGGTTTCGTCTGGTATATGTTCTTCAGAATGAGATGGGGGGAGTCTGTCGGGAGGGAGCAAATAAGATCCGCGAAAACCAGTGATTTGGTCGACTTAGCAATAGTGAACTCTAGGTCGAACTCCTGAAGGATAACGATCCATTTGGAGTATTTTCCCCCCAGTAATTGTTGAGAAAGAATATATGTCATGGGGTTGCAATCCGAAACCACGGTTACAGTACGCAGCAGGATGTAATGGCGGAAACGTTGCACAGCTTGTACAGCTGCTAAAGCTAGCTTCTCGACGTGAGCGTAACGCGTTTCCGTGTCGAGAAGATTTCGTGATAGATAGTAAACAACGTGTTCGTTGCCATCGTCGTCATCCTGCACTAGAACCATAGCTATGGTGCTAAACGCGGCAGCCAAGTATAAAGTGAAATCACGGTGATAGTTTGGAGGCCGAAGCAACGGAGCATTAACAAGTAACGTCTTCAGCTTCTCAAAGGATTGTTGAGCAATGTCATCCCAATGAAAGGGAACGTTCTGCTTTAAAAGACGCATGAATCCTTTGGCCACTTCCGCGTAGTTCGGTATAAAACGTCGTAGGAAGTTAGCTTTTCCCTGCAGACTCTGCAATTGATGTAATGAAGATGGTGATGGGAGATTGACAATGGCCTCAACCTTTAGGGGGTCGAGGTGAATCCCGTCCTTGGAGACTATGAACCCCAAAAGACAGCCAAAATCCACGCAAAAGACGCATTATGAGAGTTGAGCCAGATATTATAGCATCAACAGCGAAGGAAAATCTGGCGGAGGTCTTCTAGGTGGTCTTTCTGCCGAGCTGAGTGAGCTAGAAAATCGTCCATATAAGGCTGAACGATATGGCGTATGTCATGGAACGCATAAGACATAGCACGCTGGAAAGTAGCTCCAGCATTATTCAAGCCGAACGGAAGCTTTTTATAAGAAAAATTACCCCACGGATAGATGAATGCAGTCTTGTGTTGATCAGTAGGTAGAATATTTATCTGATTATACCCGAAAAAGCCGTCCATTAGGGAATAAATCTCACTCCCAACACATTCGTCGATGATTTGATCTATGAAAGGAGTGGGGTATTTTTCCTTCGGACAGGCGCGATTAATATCACAGTAGTCAACACAGACTCTTATAGTACCCTGTTTCTTATCTACAGGGACAATATTTGAAACCCATTCTGTGAGGGGAATTGGGTAAATGAAACCCGCATTCAGATTTTTTTCAACTTCTGCTTTAATGGCAGCGGCTTTGCAAGGATGCACCAGGCGTAGGCGTTGGCGCACGGGTTTCGCACCAGGATAGGTAGGAATCTCGTGCACTACTATGCTGGGATCAATCCCGGGCATTTCCTCATAGGACCAAGCGAACACGTCTCTGAATTCTCGAAAAAGATCGGTATAGACTCGTATCTCATCAAGAGAACAAGTCACTCCCACCTGTATGTTCTCAACTATCCCTGGTTTAACGGAGATGTCGATTGGAATGGTTTGAGTGATGTTGCTCAGGTTTCCCTCTGAAAGCACCTCATGTGTCAATATGGGCGTCTGGAGAGGTGGAGTGGGAACCTGAGATGCAAAACGCTCTAGACAATCTGACATTGCCCCCAAGCTAGGCATGAATGAGGAACGATGATGTCCATCGCTCCAAGGTAGCTCCTCAAGAGACATTGTTTCAACAATGGCTTCATCAGAAGGGAAAATCTCTTTAAGAGGATCAGGCGAGGCAGCCTCGCCGAGCCAGGGGGATTGAGAATAGATGTCTAAAGCCATGCTCGAAGGAGCATGCTGAGGAGGGGGAGGATCAGATGCGGCGACGATTTCATAGTAGTTAATCTCTACCGGAGTTAAGGGCATCGATTCTCCAAACTCAGTCACCTGCTCAGGCGAAGGGATGAGCCATGGGTCGTCAGAACTAGAGATCATATTAACTTGAGCGATGTGCGGTGGTGGTGCGGGAAAAATACCCATGAGGACGGGGTCCTTGAAGAGACCGGGTCCTACACTGTCAGGGGGATTTGGAATCTGATCCATGTAAGGAACGTTGTTCTCAAAGGTGGAGGTGAAGAAAGACAACTGATCCACCGTAACGATTTTTCCCTTGTGAGGGAACTTCAAAAGTCGAAAGAGGGTGGACGGCATGCATAACATGGCGTGAGTCCAACTGCGGTCGAGAAGTATATTGTAGTTAAGCTTGGCGTCAACTACTTCTACTTCTACGTTGACTGTCTTCCCCTGTAAGGTAATCGCTAAACTCTCGAGAACACCCAAGGGTTTTTATTCCCGACCATCGAATGCCTCCAGGGCATTAGGAGATGATGAAAGGGCTGCAGAGCCAATGGCCTTCCAGCAAGCAGACGAAATGACACAAGTAGAAGCACCTTCATCTACAACGGCCCTATGGATGTTAAGACCATTGATCCCGACTTGAATAACGAGAGCGATCTGATGTGGAAGTCTTGGGGTAAAGTTCTCTAATTCGAAGGTGAGAAGATTAGAATCAGTGGGATCGATCCCACCGATTGCAGACAACAAAGCTTTCTGTTGTGACGGGAAACTTTGAAGAACTTCCAATGCAAACATGGCAGAAGGTGCCTGTGCCAGATCCTCAACAATACTGTAGTGCTGAGCGGCACAGCCATTTGGGTTATAGGAAGATCTTCGTAGAACACCTTTAGGAGGTGGCCTCACAACAGGTTCAGCAGTAGGCTTCTCAATCTCCAACGGACCGGAGACAGGTGGGGGAGGTGGACCATCTACAACATCCTTCCCAGCTGCCTGACGCGATTCGTTGTAATCCTTCGAACACGTAGAAATAGAGATAGGTGTGGCACCATTCATCATAAAGTCCTGGGACCCAAATGGTTCAGATGGTGAAGGTTGTTCAACCATCTGGGTCTGTTGAGACAGGAACCGTTCTTTAAGAACGATCAGATTCCCTTTAGAGCCTTTGAGAAGTTGACTAATTTCAGATCGTCATGGACAATCTTTTGTATAATGATCTCCTTCACAAATGAGGCAGGGGTACTTCGGTTTGCGTTGGGAACCATCCTCGGTACGAGGTTTGGAAGATTCTGGCTTTGGAGCGTCGGATTTAGATTTTCCTTTGCCCTTCTTTTTCCCTTTGGAGGATTTTTCCATAGGATTAGCCTGAACGGCGTTAACCTCCGTAGTTTTGCCAGAATCGGGAGGGGTGGGAGGAGCAGAATTATTGGATGAGTTGGAATTCTGCTTCCCATTCGAAGATTTTTTCGAATTCTGAGACACGGAACCAATAACACCATCCACCGCCGGGGTAGGTGGAGCTTTAGAGGATCCAGACCGTGGAGCATCAGGAAAAATATCATAAAGTGTGTCGGACTGAGAGTATACCAGATCTAGATATTGGGCACGCGCTATGGCTTGTTCTTCAGTTACACACGCTCCCATAGCAATATCTTGGGTGATTTTGTTAACGAAGGAGGTGGTGAACCAATGAGTTAGTATCTGATCAGGTATATGGAACTTGATCAGTCTACGATGACGTCACCACTCATGAATGTGATCAGAAATGTGGGTGGCTTTGTCCTGCTTCAAAGACGTCAGGAGGTGCGTCCCGGCATTGTAGCGAACCGATAACTGAAAGTGAGTCAGAAAAGCCATGGCTAATGTATTGAAATCTTGAAAGATACCACGGGATAATTCGATATACCACTTAGCGGCAGCACCAGTCAAAGTGCGCTGGAAGAGGCGTAGACGAATTGAATCATCCACCCAAGAGTTGGACGAACACCAAAGATGGTAAGTCATCACATGAGCTTGGGGGTCCTCCCCAGCTTTACCCTCAAACTTGGGGCAATCACTGGGTACCTTGGTAGGAACCGAAGGCCAATAAGGATTATGTAGAATTGGATTGTTAGTTAATTTCGAAACATCCGGTAACTCCAAGGTAGCCAGAAACGGAAATGGCGGATTGGACGACATACCTGGCCTTGGATAAGGACCAGTACCTGTACTCCACGTTGGTTGAGAATATCCTTGCCCCCAGGGGTTCTGTCCCATAGGACTCTGATTGTAGGGGGTATAGGTCATATATCCAGCCTGATTCGGTTGCTGGTAACCAGCGTACGAGGCTTGATAACCAAAGTATGGACCCTGATTGTAAGTCAGCCCCGTGTGAGAAGCATGTGGATTTGGTTGTTGAGCATAGGTGTAGCTGGGT
This sequence comes from Pinus albicaulis, assembly GCA_034641835.2. Lineage (NCBI taxonomy): Eukaryota > Viridiplantae > Streptophyta > Pinopsida > Pinales > Pinaceae > Pinus > Pinus albicaulis. The sequence goes on along the minus strand of CM076583.1, from coordinate 5,474,331 downwards.
TGTTGAGAGTAATAGTTAGAACCTTGGGGCTGGCTATAATTCGGTCAATACTGGCCATGAGAATAGTAACCGCCTTGAGGTTGAGTGGGCTGCTGATAGGTGGGACCCTGCTGAGCCTGATAATTAGGGTGAAACGGTTGATTTGGCTGCGACATTGAATAAGTCGGCTGTTGGGCAGGGTTGACAGGATGTGCAGGCTGGCCTGGCTGAACAGGCTGACCTGGCTGAGCGGGCTGCCCTGGTTGAACAAGTTGACCTAGGTAAACAGGTTGTGCCGGTTGTGCAGGTTGACCTGGCTGTTGAGGAGCACCAGGTTGTGCCAGATAAGCCGGTTGGCCTGGTGGAGGGACGCCAGGTTGTGTCGGATGGGCCGGTTGGCCTGGTGGTGGAATGGAGCTAGGTGGTGGCTGGTAACCGGTTTGACCTGCAGTAGGACCATAAGATGGTCCTGGCTGTTGTGCAATGTTTGGACCAAGAGGATACTGTGGTTGCATAGGTTGAGAGGGTTGGACTTGCCCCCCAGGACCATATACCGGCCCCGGTTGGTACCCCGGTTGACTTGTGAGTCCTTGAGGTTGCCCAGGTGGGACTCCAAGGAGAGGCTACACGAGTTGACCTGAAGGGTTGTAATACTATCCTTGCGGACCGTATAATGGCCCTTGCTGTCCCAAAGGGTAGCCCTGTACGGGCTGTCCCTGCGGGTCATAAGGATAGCCAGGCTAGCCCGAAGGTTGGCCTTGAAAAGGTTGTCCTTACGGGTTGTAAGGCTGTCCAGCCTAGTCATATGGTAAACCCTGAGCATGAATTTGAGCCTCAGGAGCAGGTAAACGTAAAGGGTTCCCATGCTCATCGTACTGATATGGAAAAACGTACACAGGTGTACAATCCTATGCATAATGCGAAAAATACGAGCGGTTGGGATCTTGAGAGGACTGTTCGACCTTGGGGTTCGATTGTTGCAGGGACAATTGATACTCCTCCGGAGAGATATTCTCTGGCATAGCAGATGCTATATAGACGTCTTCAGGAAGCGATGTGGTCCTTACAGACTGGGTAGTAACAACGGGTGCAGAGGCGGCCACACAGACAGTGGGCCTGGAGGGTATAGAAGTAACCTAAGGGGATGATGTAATGGGTGTTTTAGGAGACATCCCTAATGAAGGAACAACCAGCATCGTAGAAGGAGCTGATACCCCCATAGAGGTAGCGGCGACAATAATCTGACCCAAGGATCTATACCCTGCTAGTAATGAGGGACCGGGTGATGACATAACAGATGGTTCAGGGTTGTCTTCTGGAAATAATCCCTGAGGAAATAACTGGTAATCTTCACCGGACGTGGGGATTTCCTCGCTGGATTCACTCATGTTTGAGCCTGCCGCTAGATCTCGTAATAGATGGCGAGGACTAGGAGGAATAACAATAGCTATAAAAGGCGAACCCGATGTGAGAGAAGGGAAGTGCTCCCCTACTCCCAATCCGAACCAAGGGTTGGAAAAGGGCCAATGGAACTCAACTGGTCCTCCAAAGGGCTGCTCGGAGAGAACCGGTCCCCCGTCGAGAAACTCGGAAACAATGGGCTGCTGTGGTTCAGCAGAGGATTGAGAAACCTCTGATGAATCGTCCGTATATGGACTACCAGTAGACGAAACTGAGGGTTCTGCCACTGTGGTAGTAACGACAAGAGAAAAAGATCAAACACACACACAGGCTGAAAAAGAGTTAAGACACACAATGAAACCGCCAACAAGCAAAATCTAATAGGGCGTGTGATCGCGGGTGTTTTATTTTACCACATTGAAAATTAGAAACTTCACCGTTTCATGTTTTAAGAGTCGAGAAACGGATGAAAGGTGACTCTATCTCTTTCAGTTTTGAAGCAAGCGTGAAAGGAAAAGCGCTTGGTGATCCTTTCAAATTTAAGGAGTCAGAAAAGATTAAATGACTACTCAGGAATACTAGGCAAAGGGTGTACCAAATAACCGTGAACTGCGATATACACCTTGGTTTCAAAATGAAAGAGAAATCAACCAAGGACTTTCCGTATGTGCAGGCAATCTCTCCGAATGCTGTGTCCAGTGTATCACGGGTATAGGGCGGCAGACTTGGCTTCCTATGGATAAAGGATAGAAACCTAGTGGGGTCTCCCTTTATATACGCGACGATACGGGGAGCACAAGTCCATACTAGTGCTGTCTGAAGGCAAGAGGCGAACGACAGCTACTAGGTTTTAAGACGCCGGAACACGTCTCTAGCCTAGACCTCTAAATGTGTTTCGTTAGATTTCAATGCTGCCTTAGTGTAAATTGAGTAAATTTTAATGTTTATCTTCAATTACGTTTCAGTTTTCAGGCCCTAGCGAATGTAATGTCTCAAAATCTCCTAAATGCAAAACTACATGCCACAGTATATCATTTCATTCGATGAAAGCTGATTACAAGAGAGTTTGAAGCTTTTCACACAATAATAAAATGATCAGAAAACAACCAATGATATCTCTAATGCAGCTAATGGAAACTAGAAAATTTTCTTTCAAAGTTACTAATCACTAATAACACCGAAAAGATTTTGATTCACACTAACTAACCAAGAGAAAAAGAGATTTTTTTTTGTATTTTCAATGTTTAAGAGCTAGATGCACTAAACAAACTGAAAACTAATGAAAAGAGAAATTTGAGGAATGATGATAAGAGAGCAAAAACAAGCAAATTTCACTCAATAGCAATCACAATCAGACCTCAAATCGACCAAAAGTCCCTCAAAACCAAGAAAATCCCAAAGACACAAATGAGCCGTGTAATATAGGCCCAAAGCGAGACAAGGCGGAATTCGAATGAAGGAGGAATCAATCACTCAAATAGTGCAATAAAATGATAAACAACTGTCAAACGAATGCAGGGAAGCAATCAGAAAGTTGACTGAACCGATAAAAACCAAAAACTCCCAAGGGAGGCTCGACACACAATAGCTCCTAGATGCCCTAGGGCTAGAATGCAAAATCGATAGAAATGGGCAAACAACCAAAGGATGGAGGTCACAGTCAGTCAAACAAGGCTCCAGTACACTCAAGCAGTCGTAAGAACAAGACCAAAATCATAGATCAGTCTCAGAAAGCTCAAAACATGGAAAACCCTAATAACTCACAGGATTGGCACGACTGTGAGGCTAAAATTAGTTTCAGAATGGAATTGGCGCGGGTGATACACAAGCAACCTGCGCCAATGGGCGCGACTATGAAGCTAAAAACCGCGCCAGCCGAGTTAACTATGCAAAAAATAAAAATGAACAGTCCCAGACACAGACCAGTGATGACAAAGCTAAACAAAAGCCAAACAAGCAGAAAAACTAGCCCAAAGAGCTGACCAAGCAAGCAAGGCCAAGAATTGACCGAAAAGACAAGACAACACTCCAAGTCGTTCAGTTCATAAACTAAACCAGAGATTGACTGAAGCAGCGTTGATCTACTTCGCTAATGCAGAGCAAAAGCGTTTCGAAGGCTATCTGGCTGTACTTCAGGCTCCATCTATAGTTTACAAAGCAAACAACAAGCTAACTCCCCAGTGGAGTCGCCAAAATGTTGTGGAGGTAAATCCCCTCTACGGACAGAGGCGATCCCTTCTAGCCCAGACCGGGTCTAGCAACAATCGTCACACGCTATAGTGCAGGTTCCTAATTGCAAATAAACCAACTAGCGATGAAGGCTTGTAGAGAAAGTAGCGCTCCCATACCTTAGCTTCGGCAGATCACAATCCTCACGATCTCCGTGATTGGACACCTGCACACGCAAGAAACAAAACAAATACAAGCGTAAAATCTAGTATATGCAACTATATGTCAGTCAGAGAATACATAACTCATGATCATCATTAAGAACAAGAGTGGAACCATAACCAATAGTCGCTTATCATTAATCAATCAAAGGAGGAATACAACCATAGCTCCGATGCTAAATTCTCCTTTGGAGGGTCGTCAACAGGACATGTCTCGATAAAGCCTGTCAGGGATGGGACAAGCCTCTCTCTTCGGATGTCTCGACAATAATCTCCTTGCTTGGATTTGGCCTTAAGGGAATGAATCAAGGCTCTTGCAGCATTAGGCTCTTGGGAACTTGGAGATTAGCTTGCAAAGGAGATGAGCAAGATTTTATAGATGGAGGAAGGGGAGTTGGGATCCCTATCATCATGGGATTGGCCCTATCCTCAAGGAAGCTTCCATGAGAGGTGGAAAACCACTTCCCCTACATGGAGATCCATAGCCAAACCTCCCAACTCAAGATAGATACCAGTTCATGGATTGGTTAGGACGAAACTTCCGCCATTTATTTTTAAAAAACACTCCTTAAAATGGATGGCGCGAGTGTGACTCTGAGACAGAGCGCCAATTGGCGCGCCCTCTTTGGAGGATTTGCCCCCTTGGCACAAGGGCTGAAATGGGTACCTACGTCAATGCAAAAAGAGCTGTTTTTAGGGTTTTTCACAAGGAGTTGTCTTCAGGGAAATGAAAGTACATGTTTAGGGGAATGCCATGAAAGTGTTTTCAAGTTATGTCACTGCTCACAGGTCACGGAATGAGCCCTCCAATGTGCGGGATGGGGAGTTGGAGGGACGGTGAAAAATTGCTGTGTAACAATAATAAAAACGTTCATAATTGTTTAATAGACTGAGGGGCTTCCTCTAATATAATATCAAAACCAGTCTGTGCTAAGTTGAACATAACTCCTCAGAGTTCCCCTATTCATATAGTACAACTTGATAGAACCAGAGTAGAGGTAGTAGGAGAAATAAATTCTGTTTCCATCAGATTGTCATCAAATCCCAAGGTTACTCAAATAATTGATATTCTGGTGGCTGATATTCTTGAGTTTTACAGCTTAGTTTTAAGCCGAGACTGGTCTGAAAAACTTCATGGATATTTTGCAACAAACTAGTCACATATGTGGCTACCATATAATGGAAAGCCAAATCAAATTCAGGTAGACCGTGAAAAGTTCATGAAACATATAGTCACCGATCTTCAAGGAGTAAATGAGCGAGTAGAATTTAATAATAACATTATTGGAAACTACTCAGTAGAGTCATTTTTGGGAAATTTCAATGCTCCCATCACCTTTCTTTGATAATGCAGTTGTTTCTCAGATTGAGAATTTTTCCGAGAAAGATAGTTCCAATTGTATCAAGTTTGTAGATAAAGCAGTAGTTAATTATTTATTTTTGACTCTTTATTTTAACGGTTCTAAATATGAAGATGGTGAAGGCGCTAGATATATTTTAATAAACCCAGAAGGAGAAAAAACCATGTTAGCCTTGTTGAACCCTTGGTTAAACTGAGAGGGGGGGGGGTGAATCAGTTGAATGCATTCATGTTCTTATTAAAATTTCTTTTATACTCAATCACATCATAATTTTGTGATCAACTTAATATACAATGGAACAACAATCTTAATAAGTGAGCAGCAGGTATTAAGCAGAATAAATACAGAGTATTGACACATAATCATCATGCATATAGACAATAGTTATAAGTTGAAACCCATAAGGGAGAAAACCACATCTTATTATTGTTGTGATGCAAAGGCAAGCTCCAACTCCCTCTCACCACTGATTTTCTGTAGGCTCCTACCTACAGGAGACTACAACCTCAATTCTGCAAGCTACAACTTGCAAGGAAGCTCCAACTCCCATCTATTTTCTGCAGGCTACAACCTACAGGAGGCTCCTACCTCAGCCAGCTACAATTGACATCTATCAAGCTACAACTTGACATGGAAGTACCCACTTCCTCACTCTTTCATTAAAAACCCATGCTGATTTACCTGGATATCAGCTCTGTTCTATTCCTTCTTCACTCCTGTCCACCAGCCTTCATATCTACCTTATATCATCTCTGAACCTTCATAGCTTCTCTATCTGCTCCTCTTTCTTCTTACCCTCTCTGCCTCATTTCTCCATTCTCTAGCCTCTTTATGCATATCTATGTGACATAATTTATAGAGATTACCTTATGAATGTTTGTATTCCACAGGGAATTCGAAATGAATAGCCATGACTCTTTGCCTTCCACCTTCTCATTTCTTTTTCATCTCGTTCAAAAGAATATAGTAATATGTACATATTTAAGCTTTACAGTGGAGTTTTGTTTGCCTATGGAGACTTTCCTTTGCATCACAAACAATATAAAAAATTAATTAAAACATTTACATTTATATTTGCAACAGATATATCTGATTCAACCCTTTTCAGTTCTTAGCTCACTGTATGTTTGTCTTTTCTGCTGCTGTCGTTATCTTTTCAATTTCTGTTGTTATACTATAGTTCTGCCACAAAAACCCATGATCTAAATACCACTGCTCTTCATATTACAATTCTTCAATATGGAAGTTTCATTATTTTAAATCTCTGGTTAGAACCCCCAAAATTAAACCTCTTTCAATTCTTCATACGCGGAATTCTTCTTTACATGCCATATTTGGTCTTAACTAAATTTTTGACCAAATCTAAGCTTGAATGTTCACACCACATGGAAATTCGAGTTTACATTCGATTTCTAATCAAATCAAATATATGTGCCGCGACTTTCACATCACACATATCAGGCATAATATTTTTAATATATATCATGTCTTCAATTAAATGATATGGAACCTCATAATAGACCTTCGAGCTTGGATTTAAATCTCAAGTGATAACATATATTAGTGTCCTCGGGGTCCACAACTTACCATTCACATACCAAACATAATATATATCAATGTCCCCAATCAAATGTTATAAAACATTTAATAAATTCTTGGACTTTATTAAGACCCTGGCAAATATTAAAATTCGGTTGGGTCCCACAACAATCATACCTCATCAACATTCACTAGAGAAAGGTACGCTCACCATACCTGCATTAACATTCCATTTCATATTTGAATATCAACCGCCATTATATAACCTCTTTCCTTTGGATTAAAACCTCGGCATATCGTAATGCTTCACATTATATGTTGAACCATGCAACCTATATCACCCAAGAAGCCGCAACATATTTGGGTCCCACAACAACTTATAACACTTACCAATTCATATTTGTAACAATATTCATATGCACTCACTAGGTCGGGTCCATAATTCATTAACCCACCATTTATTACCAATAAACATTGGCCTGTAACATTTCCACGTTTCAACATGAAGCATCAAATATCAACTTCGACTTTGATTTAAACCGAAGCCAAATATTTCTATATATTAGAGCCCTCAGTCCCACCTATTGACCATATGATTGAACCCTCACAAACAGTGTAAAATCCCGAACTTCAATTAACACTGTAGCCCCACAGGGTTTCATACCTTGCATTAACATCCCCGCAGCTTCAAATGTGAATGCCCTTAGATCTTTCGCCTTCACCATCGAACGGAAATCGAATTATTTTAATAACAGAACTTTAACGTTAAAAAAAAATGCGAAATAGCCAGTTTTAGAATACCACCTAGATGCACGTGTCAATAGCTGGCGTATATCACATTTTTTTTCTTGATACCACTTACCATTTTTAAGAAATGCGAAAACCACCAGTCTTCGCCTCAAACCCGCTTTTACTATTTCAACGTATGGTCTCACCATATTCTTAACTCACGGTTCCACTTCTACTCTTTGACTTCACCTTTTTTCATGGTATCTCTTTTCTAAAACTGCGCCATCGAGACTCATACAGTCTTCCCTTCGCATTGCCTCTTCATGAGTTATTTACACACAGTTCCATTGCTCCATTCCATCTTCACTTTCTGCAAAATGGGAATCGGTTCACCGTGACCTCGCTCGGTCCTTTCATCGTTCGATCATCATCATTTTATGCCACATTGAGACATGGTTCCACTTCATTCATGGATCCACGTTCTATCAACGCACAATTCCATTCAATTTCACAGTGGTGTTGTTCCACAGTTTCACCTTCGCTTTGTTGTTTTCGCTCTAATTCCAAGTTTCAACAACTCCATGATTCAAAAAATATTTGAACCCTCCAATGATATATGGGACCATCGCATAAATTCTTACTACATATTTCATTCTTTTGCACGATGGATCTCATCTGTCTATTGCAAATTTAAACACACAGGACTCCAATTCAAAGAATTATGCACATTCAACTCCACATTACAACATCGACATGAATATTGATTTCTTCAATAATACACAGAGTATATTTAAAACCCCAATTGCAGAGTTTCATCACACTGGTTCTCATACAATTTCTTATTGAAATCAAAGCTCATTCACACAGAATTTAAGTCAAAAATATCCATATAATGCTGAAACAAATCCTTTTATATACATAAATGAATTTACTTACAAAACCTCTTGTTTGACCAGATCTTCAATTTGATGGCCCCTCTACCTCACTAGTCTGCACAGCCCCTCTTGAATAGCCCTTCTGCTTTAATTCACCACCTTTGCTTCCGCTGCTCCTTGTCTGTCTCCTTTGCCATCAATGACAATATTTCCAACAGTCTCCCCCTTTGGCATTGATGGCAATACTTTATTACTCTTCTTTTGCTTGCTTTTCCTCCCCATTTGACATCAATGGCAAAGGGTTTCACATTTCCTAGTGTGGTTTCCAAATTTTGTCCATAATACTCTGATCTTGAGGACCTGTTCCATGCATTTCTCACTTTCTCTGGCTCTTTTGTGACAATATTTGTTGACTGATCTCCCCCTGGAATGATGCTTTCTTTTCTGATCTCCCCCTGGAATGATGCTTTCTTTTCATGTTAGAGAGTAACATCTGCAGACACTACCCCTAATTTGTCTCTTAGATATTCGAATGGTTCTTTAGCAAGATGTTTTGTGAATATGTCTGCTGTTTGTTCCTTTGTTGGTACATATTCAAACTTCACTACATTCTGTGCTACTTGTTCTCTGAGGAAATGGTACTTAATTGGGATGTGCTTTGTTTTTGAATGAAATACAAGATTTTTTGATATACTTATTGCACTTGTATTGTCACATTTGATTGAAATGGGATCATCCATGCTTACCTTCATGTCTTGGAGAGTTTGTTTCATCCAAATTACTTGTGTGCAACATGCTGCTGCTGCTATGTATTCCGCTTCTGTTGTAGATAGAGATATAGAAGTTTGCTTCTTGCTTAGCCATGCCACCATACTTTTTCCCAAATAAAATGCACCTCCAATTGTGCTTTTCCTGTCATCCATGCAGCTGGCCCAATCTGCATCTGTATATGATGTCAAAGTGAAGATTTTTATTTTTGGATACCATAGCCCATAATGTGCAGTTCCTTGTAGATATCTGAATATTCTCTTGATTGCTAGTAAGTGATTTTGTTTTGGTGCTGCTTGATATCTTGCCACAAGTCCTACTGCCAACACAATGTCTGGTCTAGAGGCAGTTAGGTATAGTAGACTTCCTACCATGGATTTGTAAAGTCTTTGATCTATATCTGCAGATCCATCATTAGCACATAGCTTGCATATAGTGATCATGGGAGTTGACACAGGTTTGTAGTCTTCCATTTTGAACCTTTTCAACATCTCTCTTAAGTATTTTTCTTGTGATATGAATGTTCCTGTGTCCTTTTGTTGGATTTGAAGTCCTAAATAGAAGGTGAGCTCTCCAATCATAGACATGTCAAATTCTGATTTCATTTCTTCAGCAGATCCTTTTTCTAACTCATCTTTGTTACTTCCAAACATGATGTCATCTACATACACTACTCCAATTAAGAATTCATTTTCATTAGCCTTTATGTACAAATTGTTGTCTACTCCTCCTTTCTTGAACCCTTATTTTTGCAAGTATTTGTCCAGCCTTGAATACCATGCACGAGGAGCTTGTTTCAAACCATATAAGGCTTTCTTTAATCTGCACACATAGTCATGTTTATTTGTTAATGAGAATCCTTTAGGTTGTTCCATGTAGATTTCTTCCTCTAAATCTCCATTCAGGAAGGCAGACTTCACATCCATTTGGTATACCTTGAAATCATGATAGCATGCAAAGGCCAAAAACATTCTAATTGCTTCCATTCTGGCTACAGGGGCAAAGGTTTCATCATAATCAAGACCTTTGATTTGAGAGTATCCCTTGCATACAAGTCTGGCTTTATTTCTGATTACCTGTCCTTGTTCATTCATCTTATTCTTGAATATCCATTTTGAGCCAATGATATTTTTCCCAGTGGGTCTTGGAATTAATTCCCAGGTATTGTTCTTCTCTATTTGGTCCAGTTCTTCATTCATAGCATTTGCCTAGTTTTTGTCTTTGCTGGCTTCTTCGAACTTCTTTGGCTCTATTTGAGATAGCATGGCTAGGTATACTTCTTCTGTCTGTTCAACAAGCTGCCTTCTTGTCTGGACTCCCACACTCTTGTCCCCAATGATTTGATCTTTTGTATGATTCTTTTGAGTGTGTCTTGAGGGACCTTTTGAGTTTAATTCAGTATCTTCTGTTATCTTGCTCAGTTCATCATTATCTTGGTTCTCTTCTTCATGATCTTCTGGAGGATTGCTGCATCTTGTACTTCTTGTTCTGTTTGGTAGATCTTCATCAAATCTTACATCAATGCTTTCTACAATTTCGTGTAGTGTTTTGTTGTAGCACCTGTAACCCTTACTCTTGGATGCATATCCTAAAAATATTCCTTCATCAGCTCTTACATCAAACTTCCCCAGTTTTTCATCATTATTTTTTATGAAAAACTTGCTTCCAAAGACTCTAAAGTGCTTGACTGATGCTGGTTTACCATGCCATAATTCGTAAGGAGTCTTGTCACAGTTTGGTCTTAAATGAGCTTTGTTAAGAATGTGAACAGCTATGTGTACTGCTTCTGCCTAGAAGGTTTGGGGAATGTTACTTTCTTGCATCATTGCTCTGGCAATCTGTTGTACTGACCTGTTTTGTCTCTCTGCCTCTCCATTCTGTTGAGGTGTACCTGCAATTGTAAACTGTTTTTTTATCCCATGCTCATTGCATAGGTCTGCAAAATCATAGTCTGTGAATTCACCTCCTCTGTCTGATCTGATGCACTTTAGCTTGCATCTTGTTTGATTTTCTGCCAATGCCTTGAATATCTTGAATTTCTCAAGTGCTTCAGATTTATATTTGAGAAATGCTACCCACGTCATTCTGGAAAAATAATCTATTATTAGCATGAAATAAGATTCTCCACTTGGTGCTTTAGTTCATGAAGGTCCACACAGATCCATGTGTACAAGCTGAAGTGGCCTACTTGTTGATAGTTCATCTTTGGTCTTAAAAGATGTGCGGGTCTGTTTTCCCAATTAGCAAGATTTACATATGGTATTTGAAGGCTTCTTTATTGCTGGCATATCTCTGACTACTTTCTTCTTGCTCAGACTAATGATGTGGTCAAAGTTAAGGTGTCCCAATCTTCTATGCCATAACCATGATTCATCAAGTTTGCTTAGGTGGAATGCTTCATTCTCTTCTTTCATTATATAGACATTACTTTCTGTTCGAATACCTTTGATCAAGGTCTTTCCTGTGGTGCTTGATCTTACTTCATAGTCTTGTGCTCTAAAAAGAACCTCACAGCCTTTGTCACACATTTGACTGACACTTAGCAGATTGGCTTTCATCCCATCCACAAATAGTACCGCTTGAGCATTTCCTCTTCCATTATCCAGACTGACTGAGCCTTTCCCTTTGATTTTCCTTGCTTTATCATTGCCTAATGTTACATTCCCAGATTTCTTTTCATCAAAGGTTACAAACTTGCTTCGATCTCCACTCATATGTTTTGAGCATCCACTGTCCAAATACCATTGGCTTTTCTGGTCTTGAGATATTAGAGCTAGGTCACACTTATTCAACTTCTTTTTCCACTGCATGCTTCCTTTTGTTTGGTACCTTTCCTGAGATGATGGACCACATTCTCTGAGAGGACATTTGTGACACTTGTGCCCAACTTGATGGCAGTCAAAGCATTTGAATATGTTTCTGAATGAATTATGTACATGAGTGAATTCTCCATTGTTCATCCATCTCCTTGAGTTTCCATACATCAGTCTTTTTCCATTCGTTCTGCACTCCTTGGCTTTATGGCTGAACTCCTTATAGTAAAAACAATACCCATTAAAACAATTAGCGTACCTGATGAAGGTTGTCTTCTCCATTTGTTTGCTTGAGGTAGTATTTTCACTTTTTGCATTCTTTGCTGGTTGGAATCGATTCTCATTTTATGACAGTATGCAGCAATATGTCCCAGTTTGTGGCAGGCATAACAAGTGACATTTTTCATAGGGGGGAAGAATCTCCTTTGATAGCTTCCAAATTTTATATATTCAGGAGTATATGAGCCCTTTTCTGCTGACTGTTTATTTAGTTCGTTCTTTGTCATTTGAGGTTCCTTCTTGTGTCTGTTTACTTCATTGCAGGCTTCTACTTCTGTAGTAACCTTCTGAGCTGCTTCATTATCCTTAACAGCTTTTACAAAAATGATATTCCTATTATCTTTTTCTTTGACTTTACTTGTTTCTCCTTCATAGCCTATCCCATTTTTTATTAGTGGAGATCTTTGAGCATCTAGTATTTTATTCAACTTATCAGAGCTTGTCATTTGAGGAGTGTTTATATACAATTTCCTTTGGGTGTTTTCTAATTTCTTCCTCAAGCATACTACTTCTTCTTCCAATTTCTCTTGCTTGTGAATTTTATCCTCAATTTGCTTAAGTAGAGTGTCTTCTACCTTCTTGGCTTCTTCAAGCTCTACTTTCAACTGAATGAAGTCTTCTGAATTTTTTTCTTCTCTTACATATTTGAGGAGAATGTCTTTCTGTTTTCTACACTTTAGTTTAAGTCTGTCTATTTCCTCGAGGGCACTTCTTAGCTCCCCCTCAAGATCAACTTCACCTTCTTCCTCATCTTCTAGAAGGAATCCTTCAAGCTCTTCCTTGGCCATCAATACAAATTCAGAGGTTCCCTCTTCATTTTAGGTTTCATCTGAGTTTTCAGATGCACTGCTATCTTGCTGAGCATAAAATGATTTTCTCCTGTATCTAGTCCCTTTCTGCCAGTTCTTTGATATGGTTTTCTCTGTCTCTTGAGTCTGATTCTTTGTCTTCTTATGAGGACACTTATATGCGTAGTGTCCAACTCTTCCACAGTTAAATCATTTAAATGGAATTTTACCTTTATACTTGCCTGAGCTTCTATCCAATTTTCTGACAAATTTGGCCTCTTCTTCATCAGAGCAAGAACATATATCTTCTTTTTCTTCTTTGTTATTTTCTGTCTTACAGGCTGCCTCCCTCACATTTGACTTCCTCTGTGGCAGTCTCATCTCATAGGTTGTTAAGTTTCCAAGCAATTGGTTCATGGTCAGAGTTTCCCAATCAGCTGTTTCTTCTATTGCAGAAACCTTGGGGTTAAAGCTGGATGGTAAAGATCTTAGAATCTTTTGAACAATTAAACATTCTTTTATGGTTTCTCCTAGAGCTTTCATGTTATTCACAATTTCTGCAACCCTTAAGAAGAAGCTGGCAATGTCTTCATCACCATTAATTTTTATATTTTCAAACTGAGCTCTATAGACTTGCAGTTTGGCTATCTTCACCTTTTTGTCTCCCTCATGGATGCTTTCTAATGTATCCCATATTTCTTTGGCAGTCTGTTTGTGCATTACTTTGATAAATTCTGCCTCACATAGTCCACTTAAGAGAGCATTCATGGCTTTTGCATTAGCTACAAAATCTAGTTTGGCATCTTTCTCTGAGTCAGACTCCTTTGGGGCATATCCCAATTCCACAACAGCCCAAACTTCTATTCTTAGAGACATTATGTACGTCCTCATTCTTATTTTCCAGAAGGCATAATTTGTACCGGTGAACAAAGTGGCTTTATTTGTTGAGCATCCTTCTAGACTAGCCATCCTGGGTACCTAGGATCTCCTTCCAGTTGTTAAACTGAAATAGAAGGAACCTGCTCTGATACCAATTGTTGAACCCTTAGTTAAACTGAGAGGGGGGGGGGGTAAATTAGTTTAATGTAGTAATTTTCTTATTAAAATTTATTTTATACTCAATCACATCATCATTTTGTGATCAACTTAATATACATTGGAACAAAAATCTTAATAAGTGAGCAGCAGGTATTAAGCAGAATAAATACAGAGTATCAACACATGATCATCATGCATATAGACAACAAATATAAGTGGAAACCCATAAGGGAGAAAACCACATCTTATTATTGTTGTGATGCAAAGGCAAGCTCCAACTCCCTCTCACCACTGATTTTCTATAGGCTCCTACCTACAGGAGGCTACAACTTCAATTCTGCAAGCTACAACTTGCAAGGAAGCTCCAACTCCCATCTATTTTTTGCAGGCTACAACCTACAGGAGGCTCCTACCTCAACCAGCTACAACTAACATCTATCAAGCTACAACTTGACATGGAAGCACCCACTTCCTCACTCTTTCATAAAAAAACCCATGCTGATTTACCTGGATATCAACTCTGTTTTGTTCCTTCTTCACTACTGTCCACCAGCCTTCATATCTGCCTTATATCATCTCTGAACCTTCACAACTTCTCTATCTGCTCCTCTTTCTTCTTACCCTCTCTACCTCATTTCTCCATTCTCTAGCCTCTTTATGCATATCTATGTGACATAATTTATAGAGATTACCTTATGACTGTTTGTATTCCACAGGGAATTCGAAATGAACAACCATGACTCTTTGCCTTCCACCTTCTCATTTCTTTTTCATCTCGTTCAAAAGAATATAGTAATATGTACATATTTAGGTTTTACAGTGGAGTTTTTTTTTCCTATGGAGACTTGCCTTTGCATCACAAACAATATAAAAAATTAATTAAAACATTTACATTTACATTTGCAACAGATATATCTGATTCAACCCTTTTCAGTTCTTGGCTCACTGTATGTTTGTCTTTTCTGCTGCTGTCATTATCTTTTCAATTTCTGCTATTATACTATAGTTCTGCCACAAAAACCCATGATCTGCGTACCACTTTTCTTCATATTACAATTCTTCAATATGGAAGCTTCATTATTTTAAATATCTGGTTAGAACCCCTAGAATTAAACCCCTTTCAATTCTTCATACGCGGAATTCTTCTTTACATACCATATTTGGTCTTAACTAAATTTTTGACCAAATCTAAGCTTGAATGTTCACACCACATGGTAATTCGAGTTTACATTCGATTTCTAATCAACTCAAATATATGTGCCGCGGCTTTCACATCACACATATTAGGCATAATATTTTTAATATATATCATGTCTTCAATTAAATGATATGGAACCTCATAATAGACCTTCGAGCTTGGATTTAAATCTCAAGTGATAACATATATAAGTGTCCTCGGGGTCCACAGCTTACCATTAACATACCAAACATAATATATATCAACGTTCCCAATAAAATGTTATAAAACATTTAATAAGTCTTGGACTTTATTAAGACCCCGAAAAATATTAAAATTTGGTTGGGTCCCACAACAATCATACCTCATCAACATTCACTAGAGAAAGGCACGCTCACCATACGTGCATTAACATTCCATTTCATATTTGAATATCAACCGCCATTATATAACCTCTTTCCTTTGGATTAAAACCTCGGCATATCATAACGCTTCACATTATATGTTGAACCATGCAACCTATATCACCCAAGAATCCGCAACATATTTGGGTCCCACAGTAACTTATAACACTTACCAATTCATATTTGTAACAATATTCATATGTGCTCACTAGGCCGGGTCCATAATTCATTAACCCACCATTTATTACCAATAAACATTGGCTCGTCACATTTCCACATTTCAACATGAAGCATCAAATATCAACTTCGACTTTGATTTAAACCGAAGTCAAAGATTTCTATATATTAGAGCCCTCGGTCCCACCTATTGACCATATGATTGAACCCTCACAAATAGTGTAAAATCCCGAACTTCAATTAACACTCGGGCCCCACAGGGTTTCATACCTTGCGTTAACATCCCCGCAGCTTCAAATGCGAATGCCCTTGGATCTTCCGCCTTCACCATCGAACGAAAATCACATTATTTTAAGAATAGAACTTTAACGCTAAAAAAAATGCGAAATAGCCGGTTTTAGAATACCACCCAGATGCACGTGTCAATAGCTGGCGTATATCGCATTTTTTTTCTTGATATCACTTACCATTTTTAAGAAATGCGAAAACCACCAGTCTTCACCTCAAACCTAATTTTACTGTTTCAACGTATGGTCGCAACATATTCTTAACTCACGGTTCCACTTCCACTCTTTGACTTCGCCTTTTTTCACGTTATCTCTTTTTTAAAACTGCGCCATCGAGACTCATACAGTCTTCCCTTCGCATTGCCTCTTCATGAGTTATTTACGGACAGTTCCACTGCTCCATTCCATCTTCACTTTCTGCAAAATGGGAATTGGTTCATCGTGACCTCACTCAGTCCTTTAATTGTTTGATCTTCATAATTTTATGCCACATTGAGACATGGTTCCACTTCATTCATGGATCCACGTTCTATCAACGCACAATTCCATTCACTTTCACAGTTGTTTTGTTCCATAGTTTCGCCTTCGCTCTGTTGTTTTCGTTCTAATTCCAAGTTTCAACAACTCCAGTATTCAACAAATATTCAAACCCTCCAATGATATATGTGACCATTGCATAAATTATTACTACAGAGTTCCTTCTTTTGCACGATGGATCTCATCTGTCTATTGTGAATTTAAACACACAGGACTCCAATTCACAGAATTATGCACATTCAACTCCACATTACAACATCGACATGAATATCGATTTCTTCAATAATACACATAGTATATTTAAAACCCCAATTGCAGAGTTTCATCACACTAGTTCTCATACAATTTCTTATTGAAATCAAAGCTCATTCACACAACATTTAAGTCAACAATATCCATATAATGCTGAAAGAAATCCTTTTATATACACAACTGAATTTACTTACAAAACCTCTTGTTTGACCATATCTTCAATTCGATGGCCCCTCTACCTCACTGCTCTGCACCAGGGAAAATTTTAAGAACCCCCCTAAATTTATATATATAATAAATTGGCGAATCCCCATGATACATAGGAAAAATGGAAGGCGATTTTATTAATAATATAATAGGTATATATAATTTTTTAGCGAATATCTCACGAGATTATATTATCTTATAAAATCATGGCGAATCACTACTACAAATGGTGAATCACTAGTACAAAATGGTGAATCATTGTTTAGTGGAGTTCGGGGTGTTGGTTCTAATGAATATATGGTAGTTGAACTAGGAGTTGAAGGAAGTGAACCACCGAGACCAAGCATGGCACATGGTGACTGGTGAGGGAAGTAGTTCTCGTGCAATTTGGAAAATGTGTTCTAGTTCTACTAAGCGTAGTGTTGTTTCTCATGCTACTACTAGTTCTAATATGGAGGTTGGAGAGGAGTTTGAGGAAGCATGGAAGGTATTAGTGGTGGAGAATTACAAAGAGAACCCCATGATGTGCTTCATTTTTCCCTTTGGTATTTGGGCCTACAAGATCTTATGTCCATTGAACCAACAATTAACCATTCAACCAACAATCAACTTAATTGAGTTGATTAGGTACGAGTCAACTCAGAATAATATTCAAAACTATGCTTTGCACTATCCCATATTTATCACACTAATGCCACACAACATTGTGCATTTTCACCCAACTCTCATGCATGCACACAAAATTTTCATCAACATCTATAACCCTAACCAAGTGAGAATTGATGAACAATTTGCACCAAAGTTTGTTATAGTGTTGAAAGTTCATAAGAAATTTAGATCCATGGTACCTTCAATAAATTTTGAGATAACCTCCACTAATTCGACCACAATAGAGGAAACTTGTGATAAATTTTAAACCTACAAAAATCAGGATTCATGTTCCTAGGAATGATCATAAGTAGTTGACATATAGGTAGATTTTTTAGCCTTGACACATTGATAATGCAATGGCTTAGGTCAAAACTCACACATTGAAAATTCATCAATGAAGAGAAGACAAGATCATTATGAATTACACATACTCCAAACTTCCTACCAAATTCTACTTAGTTGTCTACAACTCAGCTATGCATAATCTTATAGTAAATACAAATTCCACAAAGCCTTCTTCACATAGCTAATAAATGGCGATTAGAAGAGCACCCCATATATAATAGTAATAGTAGCAATCAATAGATTATTTCATATTGAACTTCATATACATAGCACTCCTATGTATTGTATCATGTATTCAACTTGCATTATCAAATATAGATAAAATCATACTTTTGATTGATACATGTAAATCATACTTGTGCACAACATTGAATGCAATGCCAGTCAAGGAGTAAAGTCGGTTTGACGTGTAATGATCTATAAAATAATGAAGAAACTTAGTAATGCATCACAACTTTCACGTTTGAAAAAATTATAAAGATTTCATGCAAATCCATTGTTGTTATAGTTCCTTCTCTCGACAATGTTCCATATAAGCATGGAAAATCGAGTAATATTAAAATGCATTTATAATACTTTGAAGCAATGAATGCTTATGGTGTATTTTAATACTGATTTATTACTCTGCCCCAGTTGTAATTTATGCAATTAGATTGTATTCAATCCTTACAAAGAAATTGAAGAGAGGATAGTTCAGAACTAGGGCTCAATATATTATAAGCATTCATGCCTTGATCGATGATATAGAATTCATATAAAACAAACAAGATTTGGGTAAAGCATGAATGTGGCAATCTCGTTGTACACAATAAATGGCATTGAGTTTGACATAAGATATTGTCTTTTACCAGTGTTCTATGATAGATTAGTGCAACTTAAAAGCTATAAGATGTTATAACTTTAATATATCTAAATTTTACCTGAAGAGATAGTTAGAAATACATAGATTTTACAAACAATAATTTTTCAAATAAATCCAAATGTTGAATTAACACACAAGTATGCCTCAAATAAAAGCATATATAAAACCTTTTTCCCAAAAGAAATTCATGAGTTTGAAATTTTTAATATTTATCCATGATCTTTAGATTGTAGGAGTATATATAGTTTATATACATTACTTAAATTAAAGATTAGCTTACCGTATGAATTACAGTGCATAGATAGAAACAGAGATGGTTTCCAACAAAAAGCACCCAAAAAGGCAACGAAATTTAGAGGAGACACTTATTTCACTTCTTCGGTGTTGGTCTTTGATGACCAACATCATCATCACTTCCACATTCATCCTCATGCACCTCAAGAGTTTCAGGTACCAATCTGCCCCTGAAAATAGATCAACGAAGTGAAAATTACAATTAAAACATTCTATATTTTTACAAAGAGTTACAATGCACATTCACAAGAACAACAACAAGCCTTCTCCATTAAGCATTTCCATGCTAGTGAACATTTTCTATATAGGGCATAAAACACTATTATCAGAAGTCAATCCTATATAAAGATGATAAACACTGAACCCAACTAAACATTTCCATTTATTGGAACTACCCATCATCAAAAGTAAGTAAAACAATCTACAAATTTATGATTAACATACAAGCATGATATGTCACGGAGGAAAATTTTATTAATAGAAGGTGCCTTGCCACTCGAAGGATCACAAAAACTGAAGTAGAATATGAGACTAAATAATTATTTCAACAGTTTGTCATTGAAAAATATTTTATTTAACTTCCACATTATTGTCTAATAAAGTCTATTATTTAACAACACAATAGTATTAATATGTAAATATCACATTATAGAATACTATTATACTAAAATCTAATTCTATTTCGTATTATTATGATATTGTCGAGTCTCAGAGCCTGCCAACAATTCCAACCCACCTTCTTGTCTAACTTTTAGGGGATGCCAAATTTCACAGGAAAAACAGAGTCTTTACAAACAATACTGAAATATCACTGGAGCATCACACAAGAGCCTTGACACTTGTGTGCATAATCAATAATGTTAAAAGAAATAATATTTCCAAGCAAAACCAATTCAGAGCCCCTGCATCCCAATCTAATCTTAAGACAATTGCCACAATTTAAAAATATGTGGAGGTTCAATGCTAGTTATAAAACGTGTTTGACTGCAATATTGTTTCCAAATCAAAGTGTCCATCAAGGAACCTCTCTCTATATTCCTCTAGTTCCCATAGCTTCCTCCTCTCTAGATATCCTTCACATGTCAATGTGTCAAACTGTGATTTTATTGGCATAGAATTGGAGTTGTTTTGTAACCAGTCAACAATAATTGCTACCAAAGAAATACAAGCACTCTCCCCTGTAGCACGTTCACTTCGTTGGTTAATTGAAGCAAAAAAAACTTCAGTTGATAGCTTCATTTGTCCATCTCTGCTAACTAGTACTTTATGTTCCCAACTGCTAATGGTGAAGTTGCCATCTCCAAAGTCTACCCAGACATGTTCAGAGCTACACCGAAATCAATCTCATTGACCTGCAATAGATAAACAGATATTGATATCAATATCTACCAGATATTGCAAGAGATAGTTAAAAAAAAATGAAGCAACAAACAACAGGGTTCTATCGGTTTCTAAATTGATGTTGAAGTAAATTCAATACTTGAAAATAATCCATATCTAGAAGCATCGAACTGTAATCAAAGTATTCAATCCAAACAAAATATCTCAAACACTCACAAGTCATGCCAAACTAAGTAACACACATCCAAACTTGTTTGTAGCACCAAATGAAGCACTCGAAAATGCCGAAAACAATACAAGCATCCATCAGTATTACACCAGTACTTTTCACTATGGTATGAATAATGTGACATGGTTATAAGGGAATAAAACATCAAGAGACGAGTTGTATATCACTAGGTAAGGCCACATGGTGAATCTTGATTAAAAGGAACCCAAGTCACCAATCATCTCCACTGGATAAAAAATAAACATAAATTCATAAAAACAAACAAAATGATTGATCTGCTTTTACTTAAAAATGCGAAGATGCCAAATTGTAATCACAACCATTCAGGCCAAACACATTACCATACATGATACACAATCATTGATTGTAGCACCAAAATAATGCAATCAAATATGCCGAAAATAGTACAATCATGCACCAATATTGCACCAGAACCATTACCTTTCCTATATTAAATTTATGTATTGTGCAGAGTGATATGGTCAGGAGTAGAAAAAACGATAAGAGACAGGAATATGTACCATCACTTGTGGGGGGATAACTGTGTAGGAAATATTGATTGTCTGCGATCAAAATCAATATTATCTCCACCCTCTTCTCTGCATACCTTATTCAACAACGGTATATGGAGGAGCTAGTTTAAACCAAGAAGGATCATCCACATGTATAGTTTTCCATATATGAGGATCATCTTTCATGCCAGCATGCAGAGACTTGCAAACTTTTTCAGTGGATAGAAGATCTTGCA
Organism: Pinus albicaulis; assembly: GCA_034641835.2. Lineage (NCBI taxonomy): Eukaryota > Viridiplantae > Streptophyta > Pinopsida > Pinales > Pinaceae > Pinus > Pinus albicaulis. The sequence goes on along the minus strand of CM076583.1, from coordinate 5,452,860 downwards.
GGCCCAAATACCAAAGGGAAAAATGGAGCCCATCATGGGATAGTGAAACAAGTTTTCATTTTGAGCCAGCCTGAAATCTATTTAATAGAACTCTCCCAAATTCAAAGTGGCATTCCATCATAACATAAAATTCTAACAAACATGATGAATCTTTTTTCAAAACATTAAATGGAAAAGTAACTGAACCAGATTTTACTCCACAATTTCCTTCAAATTCATTGACATCTATTTGGTTATATTATACTGAGTCTCCCAAAACCATCAACAACCAAATTCCAATAGGCACACCTATTACAAAATTAAGAGGACACTCATAACTATTTTCTGGAACAAGCAGAACTGCTCTAATTTCTTTAAGTTATTCACTGAGAGGTATGGGTTCAATGAAATTTTTTTTAGGTAATTCCTGCACAAGTTTCAAGGGACATGATATATTTGGATTTTCATCACAAAGTTGCTTCTTAACTTAGCTCTAAAAAGTCAGAATGCTCCAATCCAATTCCTTCATAGGGGACCTCAGCAGTAGAAACTATGCACTTCAGTCTTCAATCTGGTAAATATATGTGAATGTAAATTTAGTCCTTACACAAACAACCTCAACATATAACTGAGGGAATTCAACTCAAATATGTGCAGCTCTTGTTCTTCACCTAGACCCCAAAAGTAATTCCCCGTTCATCTTAATGATTTGTCTAATTGTTGCAGAAAGAATTATGGTGAATTTATTCCAGAATGATATGTATTTCGATAGCTTCCAAGTATCAATTAGGCCCACAACTTTGCTAAAATTGGAATTGAGTATATATAAAGAGAAGAAAAGTCTATCACAGAGCTAGGCCCTTCAAAATTTCTTTCAATTTGTCCCAAGTCTTCCCTGCCTAGGTAAAACAAATTGCCTAGGTAAAACTATGGAAAAATTGCATGAACATGAATGAAACTAGGTAAGTGTATTACCACATCAGAGGATACTTATGATGTAACCATGCAGCACAAGGTGAAAGTGACCAAGATGTGATTATTTGACCACCTTGATGTTGGTTCATGAAGAACATTATGCACCACTGAAGCAACCTCCACTGATAGTCTAACCTTGTGAAGGCTAGAATCATCATTCCAACCAAGGCAACCACATTATTATCAAGGAGAATCACTATGTTGAACATCCAGGAATATCATCACATGAAGGACTACTCTCAACCAAAAATAAGTGTGTGTCTATAGCCCTTGAGCATCCTATAAGTTACCCCTTAAATATGAATTTACCAATCATGTCAACATTAGGGGTAACAACAACCACCAATGTGACCAAGTGGACAATGAAAAGAACATGACTACAGGGGTTCTCGACTGGAAAAGACAAAACCCAGTTCCAACCTTGACAAATTGATGATATTTTTCTTCAAATAGGATAAATTATAGTCTCTGCTAAAATATTTATTGACTGGTAGATCATATGTACCAGTTAGAGCCAAGGAGAAAAACCTAATTCAAATGATTGCATGACCAATATACCTCCATATCAAGCAGGAAATCACCACTTCATAGGGAGTCCCAACAGCAAGAAACTCTAAAGATGAAGGGAGGAGACTTGGAATTTGTGTTACACACCAATACCAAACAATTTCAAGAAACAAGCTTGGATATTTAATCTAGGCTCCACAAGTATCCCAATCAACCAGTCCCAGATTAAATATTCACATTTCGTAAGGAGTTATTATCATTGATAGTGGCAAAATTTGGACTTGCAGAACATGGTGGGAAAGAACAGGTCTTCAAAGTAGGTTCCATAGAAGAAAGCATGGAAGCCTTCTAGTTTAGAGGGAGTAGTTGCAGCAGCAGAGAACTTGGCAGTGTTGGAGATAGATCTAGGTGGATGAAGTTCTTCCAGGAACACCTTCCTCACTAAGATGGAGTGTTGAAATTTGTAGCGAGAATGGGTTCCTTGTTTTGTGCCTTCATTCAAGGAACCTCAACGAGTTTCTCCTTGAGCATGCACAAGTTCCTATGAGTTAGGAGCTAATTCCTAAAAAGTAGGATGAGTTCCTAAAATTTAGGGCAAATTCCTAAAATTTAGGAAGTGTTCATGAAGTAGTTAACTGATGTGTCAAAGTGGAAGGCTAAATTATCAGTCTTCTAGTGTGAGTTAATTGAGGAAAAGAAATTGTGGTTGAGTCTCAAGAGATGGGAGGAGTTACATGAGTGGTTAACTCACGCTAACTCAAACAATCACAAAAGCAAACTCCTTAATTAGAAACTCACAAAATTTGGCCATTCGAATTGCTTTAAAAGGAGGAGCAAAGACACACTGTTAGTCATTGTTTTGTGAGCATGGGTTGGTGAGACAAAGAAATAGGAGTACGCACAAGGTTGTGTGCTAGCTTGTGAGGAAGAGAGTGCAAGAGAAACTTGTGCAAAGAATTATTGTGAGGAAGAGTTCCCTTGGGTGGTGCGCATCGAAATAGGAGGAAATTCCTATTTATAGGAGCACCTATTGCGCAAGCATTTAGGGAGCAGATCAGGCTACAACAAGCGTGTTTTTCAAGCCTAGGCAAGGCAGAGAGAAGGGTATATTCTCTATTGAAAACATAGTTGTATTGTAAGATATCATTCCTCAGTTTCTATTAATAATATTTTCAACAATCAGAGGGTTTTCCCAGTTGGGTTCCCTAGAAATTTTGTGTCTTGAATTGTGTGAATTGTGTTTATTTATGTTCCTATTCCGCTGCAAAGTTTAGTAGAGAAATTTTGTGTTTATATGAGAAGAAATTATATTTCGGATAGCTCATATTAGCAGATTAGAATTTTTTGGATTTTCTACACTTATAAATTGTTAAGAAACTTTGTATCTTGGTGAAAGTAAATTTGGTTTCAGTTTTTAGTTGCCTTGTTTTCAGTAATTCATCTAAGTAGTTGCAGAGTTTCAAGAAAAAATAGTTTTTCCCATGGTTTTGTAATTACCAAATCCAAGGTAGTAAATGGATTGGCAGTCTACGCATGTCGCAGGATATATATATATATATATCTGTGTGTGTGTGTGTGTGTGTGTGTGTGTGTTGTAATACTGTAAAGATGAATATAATGATAAATCTTTCTGGTTTACCCGGTTTGGGTTTCCAAGTAAAATTGTGTGTGTTAATGTGATATTACAAATTGGAAAAAAAAATGGCTCTATTTTGAAACCGTTTTTGGTGGTTTTCAGCACACATTTTTTGTTTTTAGTGGCATTGTGGCATGTGATGCTTTAGCCCATGGTTTTGTAATTCCCTAATCCAGTGTATGGATTGGCAATTTATGGATGCCGCAATATATATATAAATATGAACATACTAAAAAATCATTCTGGTTTTCCTAGTTTGGATTTCCAAGTAAAATCTTTGTGTTGATGTATATGTTTTTGGTTGCATCTTTTTTGTTTGATAATAATCTGTCTGCAGCAATTAACTGTACAGAGTTAAAACCTACAAATAAAAGACAAACCCATGATGCCATTAGTGTAGCATAGGAAGGCCTACACTCTATCAGAACCAAGGATTTACAATCTATGATAATTAAATTGGATTTATTTGAGGTGTACGACAAAGCTAATTGGACGTATTGAAAACTCATGTTAATGCATGTCAGACACAACCTTCAGGTGGTTAACTGGATAATGGGATGTGTTACTTACGCATCCTTCTCTGTTCTGTTCAATGGTTGTGCCACCAAGTTCTTTACACCTACAAGACATCTGAGACAGTGATGCACCCTGTCCCCCATCTTGTTCCTTCTAAGTTCTTATAGCTTGGGGATTAAGAAAAGCAATTTAGGTAGCCAAAAGAATGGGAGCAAGGGGATAAAAAAGGCAGGAATTTTTATTTGACCCGCTTATTGTTAGTTGATGATGTGTTATTGCGTTATGATGGATCTCTAGGGATGTGAAAAGACTGAAAGAGATAATTGATATCTACAGTATTTCAATAGGGACGGAGGTGAACATGCTAAAACATACCATGCCTTTAATGAGTTAGGGGAGGGGCATGAAAGAATGTTTCAACATATTTTCCCTTTTCAAAAGAATGAAAGGAAGAAATATTAGTAAAATTAGTTGCTTGAAGTAATCCCAGTATATTGGCATACCTTGGCATAAATCCCAGTAGAAGTTCTTGAAATTTTCAGGAAAGAGTATTTAGATTTCTATTGGCCAGCGAAAAAGAAAAGGATAGAACACCACATGTTAAATGAACTCACATAGCAAAACCAAAGGAGCAAGGAGAATAGGGATTATAACATATACATTACTTTGGGAAAGCCCTTGCAGCAAGAAGTATGTGGAGATTAATTTATGAGTAGTCTGTGAAAGCAGGTCAATATCCAAGCACATGTAGAGCCTCAAGAATCCAAACGAATCTTTTACTAATGTTTTTATTGTCTGGAAGGCACTAGTGGTAGCTTTCCCTCTTGTAGGCAACTAGCTAGCACAGAGAATTGGAAATGGGGAACAAGTAAGATTCCGTGCATATCCTTAGGTCAGATGTGGGAACTCATAGATGTATAAAGTCTCACAAATGGCAGCTCCTGTGACCACCAACATATGACAGCAGGTATGGATAAGAGCCAACTAATTCAGACTGGAAGGGAACAATGCTGACTAATGGAATGCGTACCTGGAGGTATTAATTAGAATTCATGTGAAGATTAAAAATGAAGCAGATCAATTAGTATGGACAAATAATCCCACACTAGGAGCACATACAGCCAAGCTAGGCTACAAAGCAGTGTTTTACAATGAGATATAGAATGAACAGTCCTGGTGGTGAAAAACACTATGGAAAGTAAGGCCAAAACATTCATATGGCTGGCACTAAGAAATAAGCCTCCGACTTGAGAAATACTCCCAAAAAGTAGGCATGGACCTGGGTGGTGTATCCCTGCAAACAGGGCAAAGAAATATCAACCATTTTCTGGTAAGATGCCCTTATACTAAATGTGTTTGGCATGAGATGGAAGAGCTTGCAGGTCTAAAAGTGATATGGTAAAAAGGACCTGTAGAAAAATGTCTAAATGAGTTTCAAAGCCCTTAGAGAATTTCCACTGTTGACTGCCTGGGGCATTTAGCTCTCAAGAAATTCAGCAATATTCAATGAAAACATCATCCATTCATTCAAATGTTCCATTCAAATCTGATCAATTTATGGTAGGCTTAAAAAACCAGTCAAAATTAAAATCCCAAGAAAGATAACAGGAGTGATAATAGACAAAAATGTTTCTTGGGGATTCTTCAATGGAGCAAAGCAAGGTGTGCCACCTAAATGTGGAGCTGGGAGAATTCTTTTTCTCGGAGAAACATAATACATGAAGTTCAGAGAACGTTTGGGACATGGTACAAACAATTAGGCTCAAATAGAGAAGCATAAAATGGTACAAAGACAAATGGTGCTCAAAGAGACAATCGTTGCATTCTTATTCATTATTCTTATTCAAAACATTCTCTGTATTTGTGAAAAATGAGAAATCGTGACAACATTAGCCTGAATGGCACTGGATAATTTAGTTAAACCAGAAAAATGTAGTGTCACCCAATCAATATCCGTTGTCTTAGAATTTTTTCAACATCTCCTGCAGATATTTTGCGTATTCGACACTGTCTTAAGCATTTCAATTTAGGATCATCCTTGTCATCTTTAATGGCTAAAGATGGACCATGCAATATTTTCAATAGATGTTTTACATCAGCCGATGGCATGGCTAGCAACCTTAATGAATCACTTAGATGTGGGAAAAAACCTGTAGGGCGAACACAGAATGGCTTAAATATGTGGAACAATGCATGCATATTAGCCTCAAACTGGCGAACACCATAATTTGAAAATTTAGCATTTCTCAAAATGATATTAGTAAAAAGAAATTGATCTAAACTGCTGGCCAAGCTTCACTAGACATCCATAAAATCAACATCATTGAGAACCTATTTCACGTTCTTTAGCTGACCTTGCAGCACATCTAATGGATCAACCAAGGGTAACGATATAAAAACTTCAGAACCATATCCATTGGCAATCCCATTAGCTGTCTTGATCTCTTCTGCTGATTCTTTAACTTTTTCCTGCCATTGTTTCTTGTTTCGTACATATTCGCAGCAACGAGCATGAAATCCTCTTAAAATAACTGTCATGAACTTTGCAAGCCATTCTGTTTGAAATTGCTTGAAGTTTTCAATTTCTTTATAAAAAACAGAGCCATTCAGGTCAACGATGTTTCCTAATTGTTTTTCTGAATGCACACCTACCATTATGTCTGTTCCAGTTTCTTCCCTCCTTTTTGAATTTTGGGCAAGCTGAAGCTCCAAAAAGAATATATCCTCACACCATTCCTTCACATTGTACTCACAGTACTGAGCAGCATTGATGGAGATGGCAACTTTTGCCATAGCCTCATCATCTGCCAAAGCAGTCAAAGCTTCAGCTTCTTGACACCGCTGAAGCAGGAAATCAAGATACACTGCCAAAATTGGAGCCGCAGCAGATCTGACAAAGTTAAAGTGCAGAAAAGCATCTGGAAAAGTACGACAGCGATTTACCACAGCCCATGTAGTCGTAATTACGGATTCTGCCCCTGAGGGAGCCTTATAATCCTCCCGTGTTGAGAACACAAAATTTGTATGAGCATTTTTTAAAGTCAACTGACTATTAAAGGTGGAAAAAAAATCTGTTTTTGTATTGGTTGTCCAGGATCTCTCTGTTTCAAGCTCCCCTTTTAGTTTTTCTTGTGCGTCCTTCAGCTTTGTGTCAGCCCAAAGTTCTGCCAATCAGGCCGATCACAAAACACAGACATACATGATATATTGAGTTCCAAAATATTCACAGAGACCCCCAAAGTTTCTATATTTTCCTTACCAGACAGTCCAATTCCTGACCTTACCACAAGCACTTGCATTTTCCTATCAAATGCAATGATAAGGTCAATGAGGTGAAGCCAAGAACGCCTAGCCTGCATAGATTCTTTTTCCACCAAACTTATAACAAGGTCAGGAAATACTCGTCTGGCAAGATATGTTGAAATCATAGATACCATTGCTGAAACCCACTCTTCTCTTGCACTATATCCTACAAGCCTTGCCTTATCCAGAAGGGGCTGTAAAGCATTATCTATAGTATCAACAAATTCTTGGGTAACTCTATATCCCAGTGCAAAGATAAATTCAGGCTTTGCAGTCCACTTTGAAAAATGATATTCTGCCCTTGACGCAATTTGTGAAACCAATTCCTCAATACTCCAAAGAGTTTAATGAAAACCTAATTTATTTTTAATTGCCTCAGATTTTCCCACAGAAGAGTCCTCATAATTAAATTGATCAAGTTCATGTGCTTTGTGGTGCAAAAGGATTGATTGTATAGTAGATAAGGCTAAAAACCTCTCACTGTATTGTTCCTTCACATTTCCATGCATTTCAAACAGTGGGTTTGAGAGTTTTGGGGTTCCACCTTGATCATTAACTCCAACATTTGTTGCCAGAGATGGTGGCCATCCAAGAGAAGTTAAGAGTGTGTGATAATCTGCAATAACAAGAGGCCTGAGGACTGCTACTGCATGATCTACCCTAACATCAACAACTGTAACAAGGCGGCTCCACTGCGGCTTGGATTTTGCAACTATTGCTAAAACATCTTGAATATCCTTAAGATACCTTATTGCCATCAAATGTTTCTCTTCAGGCCCTGTAAGAAACTGCCAACAAAAACTATTTGCTAGTAAGATGCCCTTATACTAAATGTGTTTGGCATGAGATGGAAGAGCTTGCAGGTCTAAAAGTGATATGGTAAAAAGGACCTGTAGAAAAATGTCTAAACATGTACAGTACTCTGATAACCAATAAATAATTTAGTTACGGTACTCTGATAACCAATAAATAAACATGTAGATTTCGATCAATGCTATGGTCATTATTGGTATGTTACAACACCATTTAAGCAGCAGAACACACACAGTCTCAAGGGGAAAATCATTACAGAAAAATCCCCAACAAAATGAGGCAGCTTTTAAGACCATCACTCACCTCAGAATCAAAAGCTTTGAGAATTTTTCGAGCAGATTGTTTTCTAGAATTTGCAGCCATGGCACCTGAGACAACATCCTCAAGATCTCCAACTAAACCTTCCAGCTTCAATGTAGTCTCTACAACAACTCATCTTTAAAATCACCATAATCAAAAGGACCAGAAATCTGTGGGGCAATGGCACTCAAGAAGATCAAATAAGTGGCAGTGTAAGCCCCAAAACGTTGGAGAAAACAGGGGAAACAGTGGGAAAAAAATAAAGGAAAACACAAATTTGTGGTAACTAATCATGCAATTTCCTTGTATTGTTTCCAATAAGTGAATTAAAAAAAGATTGTGAAAGGAATCCGAATACAAACCTACATAGATCCTAACTTTATCAACTCGAGCTACCTCTCTTGCAAGTGCTGGCAGCTCTTCAACCAACGTTTGTTTGTTTCTGCCAAAAGGTTTGGACCTCTTCCCCTCTGTAACAAATTATGGAAACGTACCCACCTCATATCATGAAAAAATTCTATGAATAATTGTTTCAGATGAAGAAAACCCAGCCCCTATAGACAAACACACTATTAAAGAGTTTCGGGGAGGGGGGTGCGCGTGAGAGTGGAACTCTACCTGAAATTGTATGAGATAAATCGGTGCGCATTTCGAGGGAAAGTTGTCAAAGAAAATCTCCAATGTTTTGAGAACAATGAGTCCATTCCAGAATTGTGTGTGCAATCTTGGCATGGACATCTTGGAGAGATTCATCTATTTTCCGGAATTCATCAGTCAACTTAGAAGCTAGATCAGGAGCCTTTGCTAAATCATCGTTGGCATCAGCTCAGAAATCCTCCATGCAGTGCTAGGCTTCTCAGGTCTTTCAGTTGAAACCTTCAGAATCAGCTTTTCAGACATATAAGGAATTCGATAATTCAGAAAGTAAGAAAACCTAGAACTATAAACTTCACAAGCCTCGATGAACCTACATACCGGTTTTCCTGTCATCACTGACATCTCGCATTTCATTTTTGAGAGGAATTTGTCTTCTTCTGAATGCCAGTTCTGCTGTAAAAGATTTAAGGTTTCTGTTCTTTGAGATTCAAACGTCTTTAGTAAGGCGCTCCAGAATTCTTTAGAATAGCAACCTGATAGGGCGAATCAGTCTAAACCCTCCCTCCGACCCTGTAAATCCAGGCGAATGCCATGGAAATCTGCTCCAACCAAAAAAAATCGGGGGCGAATTTCATGTTTCCAGTTTTATGCGCCCTTTTTTTGGTGGGCTAATATTTAATAATTAATTATTTTTAAAATATTTATTGGGCTAACTTTATTAAACTATAGAAAATGGGTTTTATATAAAAAATTCGCCCTAATAAAATTTAAAATCCCTTAAAATTCGCCTTTGCGCTAAAATTTGCCCCTAAAATTTTCCCTGCTTTGCACAGCCCCTCTTGAATAGCCCTTCTGCTTCAATTCGCTGCCTTTGCTTCCTCTTCTCCTTGTCTGTCTCCTTTGCCATCAATGACAATATTTCCAACAAGCCTGAAGACTAGAATTCAATTGTATAAACAATATAGCTGAATACAAAGCATTAGTCCAAGGTTTATACAAAGCCACTGATCTTAATATCAAATATATGAAAGTCCTAGGATATTCAGAAATCATTGTTAGACAGGTAAGAAATACCATTCATTTTAATTCTATACATTCAAAGCATTACCAATCATTAGTCCAAGAATTAAACATTCATTTCTTAGCCTTTAATATTTCTTCTATACCTAGAATGTAGAATTCTAGTGCAAATCTACTGGCTAATGTAGCATCTATTGGGGTTCCTATGTTTTGGCCAGATTGGCAAGACCAAAGATAAGACAACATCAAACCACTTTGGGATCCTAGGATTTAGCCCTCCTGGATCTAGAGAGGGATCTCTCTATGAATGCAAAGAATGATATATCTTTGAAGGCTCAAAATGAGGTATTAGGCTAGGTATGAAGCACAAGGGGTTTTTAAATGATTTGGTTGTTGGGTTGGAGATAATTAACTGAGAAGGTTATGGAATGAAAGGAACAAAGCAGCAGGATGTTTCGGCAAAAGAAGATAGGCCAAGAAAGTGAAAATCCATTGGGCTATGGAGTCATGAAAGGGGATTACTTGCATAACAACTAACCAAGGTTTTCATAGGGCAAGTCATCTATACTAAAGGATCTTTTTAGATAGATGGAGGAATGGAACAATAAGGAGTGAAAATGAAAGAAGGAAAGAAACCAAATTTCTGTCTGGAGATCAGGTCAGATGTCATTTAAATCTAGACCTGCTTTGACATACTCGAAGGCAACTCTCAATAAAGACACAAAGGGTAGCTTAAGATCAGGTCAGAGGTCATTTAACTCCAGGCTTGCTTTCAGCATACTCCAAAGGGAAAAAAAATTAAGATTTAACACAGAGAAAGGCCTAAGATCAGAGAAGGACTTTTAACCTTCAATTCTTTCGACACTAGCTCAAGAGATCTTCGAAAGGCCAATCTGTTGGAAAAGGACCCCAATGGACAGGGCTAGCTCTAAATCCCCGGTATCCCAATTCTTCCAGCTTAAACCCAACAAGAACATCTAAGTGGCAAGCTCCAAATCTGAACATCAGTAAGCATGGGCTAGACCAACATCTTTGACTGGTTAAATTATATGAATTTGCTCCTAGATACACAATCAGCAGAAAACATCAAAGATAAGAAGAGCAGTGGGCATTAAGTTACCATGTAGGGGTATATCCTAAGCCTGATTTACTGATTCTTATCAGAGAATAAATGGACAGTATGATTAAACATGAAATAAGTATGGAAAACAGCACCCGTAATATAGACCAGGATCCTGTGAAATTTGCTTGTTCAATTGATGTGCAAAACCAGCCACATACTTTGAGCTCAATGGCTGTTATAGTCCAAAATTTCTCCTCCCAGCCTACTAAATTACAAACTACTCAGCTACTTCCCCCAACAGCTGTTCTAATAGTCGAATGAATCCCTACAACTAACAACAACAACCTTTACAATATGTTCTATGGGAGTTCTTATAGGAGAACGAGTAACTGTGGTAGTAGATGTACATTTAATTGATGCATTAAGATAGAGTGGAGGAGGTGTTCATGCCCATTCTGTTTAATGTTTCTTTGTTGACTGCATGTACCCTGTAGTCTAGTTCAGAAGTCTTGTCAAGATGACAATAGCCTCAGATGTTTCTTTGAAGTCCTTTCTGGCTGTTTGGTACTCTGTATTGCCTTTTGGAATAAGTAACTGGGATAGAAAGTCTACAGGTCTCCATTCTTCCATAACTGTTGTCCTGACACTTCTTTAGAAGCTTCTGTTAGTGTAATGACTTTTAAGGGCTCGAGGAGGCATGGAGAATGATGTCGGGAGGTGTCCTTTCTGGAGAAAACACATTTTGCTGATGCTGAAACATTGATATGACTTTCATGTACGCTTTAGGCCTTATTAGGCCTCTTAATCATCTTCATGATCTTCATCTGTGTCTTCTTCCTTTAATCGTTGGATTACAGGCGTTAAATCTTTGATTAGGAGCCTTAAATCGCTCAATCTGTCTCTGCTGATACACTTTGCCGCTACTAGATGGTCGCTCTGCGCTTTGAGTCACAGTGATTTGACTGTGGAGACAGAGTGAATTTCTCACTCTCTAAACCCTGCAAAATACAATAAACTCATTACAAAATCGAGGGGAGTGGCATAAAATTGCTGTGGAGGCCATATGGTATGGTGACGGAAATGGTGGATGCAGGTCAAAACGGGTGAAAAACCATGCAGAATGGTGGAAGGATGACCTGATGAAGGTTTGGTGTAAATGGGGTCACGGACCGTTGGATTAGATGAGCCAAGGGCGATCAACGGTCGAGATCCACAAGGGAAAATCCCTTTAGAAGGTTGGGCAGAAGACATGAGTTTTAGTGTAAAAACACTAAAGTTTAACTTCGGTGAATTACAAAGAAAATGGACCAAAATGAATGAAATCGAGGCCTTTCATGGTGGGACTCGGTGGGCGGAGGGCGAGGTGGTATTAGTGGGAAAACCGCCGGTGTTGCACGGCTCAAGGGTGGTTTTGAAAATCTCCCGAAAAAATGCGATACACGTCGCTGCATGACACGTGGCCCTTTAAAACTGCTTACATAGCGTAAATTTAAACTGTTAACCCTCGAACACTAAAATCACGCGATATGGAAAGATGCACAGGCGATTAAGCAGGAGGTGGTCGAAAGCGAATTAGATCCCTACCATTGGATCTAAAGAAGGGACGGTCAAGATCAATAGAGGGAGCGGGGGGGCAAAGGGGCAGCGCACGAGCGGGAGGAACAAGAGCCGTTGGATCAAAGGGAACGAACGGCGGGGATTGAATCACATCGGAGGAAGGCAGGGGGCCAAACTCCAATATTTTGATGTTGTGATTAGTGCTGGACCATCAAATCAAATTTGAGATCGACGGTCGCGATTGGATCAGAGATCACCAATCGGGGGAGACAGAAAGTGGGGACGCTTGGGTTTGCGCGATGCGATTATGCGCCAGCCATCCGATCTGGAGCCAGATCGATGGTCCATATGTAATCGGAGGGGAAAAAGGAGAGAAACGATGGGCCGGGTTTTCTGTCAGCACTAGCCGTTAGATCTTGAAATATCAACGGTGGGGATTCGAAGCAGAGGTTGATAGACCAAAGCCGATCGCATCAGGAAAGATAAGAATAAAAAAGGAAAAGCTACAACGGGAAACTCCGATTGTGATTAGCGCTCGGCGCCTTAGCGCTTGGTTCCAGTGCCGGGTTCTATGTTGTGAAAGGGGCTAGGGGTTGGCTGAAAGGGGCTTAAGCCTGTAATGTAAAAAGGGGATTTTTAAGCCAAAATGAGGATTTTTAAGGCTTAGAGAAGGGTTCCGATAGAGGGGAAAAGGGGTTTTTAAACCGAATGAAGGGAGCTATAAGGTTTAAGAGTGGATTATGATGATTTGGAGGGTTAATGAAGGGATTTTGAAAGGGGGAAAAAGGGAGGTAAAAATGGAGGTTAGGGAGGGAATAAAAAGGGAAAAATGGAGGCCTCTTAAAGCAGTTCCCTCACAGAACAACAGGGCTTTTAAATGGAAAAATCGGTGAAGATTTTTCAAAGGGAAAAAGACACATGGAGGCTTCAAGAATGATATGTTTTCAGAGGAAATGTATTTCTTGAAGGCTCAAAAACATTTTAGCCACCTGTTTTCTTGTCAAAAAATTCATAGGTGGCTAACAGTGGCTCCACATGGGGATGGCATCTTCTTGAAGGTGTCAAGAATTTAGAAAATAATCTTTGGAGTAGGCCAGATGCCTTGTGCTTGACACATATTTTTATTTTCTTGGATCAATTGCCACAAATCATGAAGACATCATATCAGCAGTAATATTCTCCCAAACAACTACCTACCCATACTATTGTCCTAAATTTTTTTCTACTGGGTGTATTTGGACTCGCAGACCCTTTACATCATCAACATTTTACAAACAGGAAAATAAAACTATTCTATTTCTACCCTTATTCCTCCATGAGACCAGATTAAACAGTTGGTCTCATAGCTTCTCCACCTAAACTACTATCTGCTAGGATTAAATTGTCTAGCAGACTTCTTCTCTACATTCTAAGACAGAAATTGAAAAACAGTCAAGCCAGGATTAGACTGTCTGGCTTGCTGTGGGCCATGGCATAAAGGCAAAATTGCTCATGGACTGGACTTTTCAGAAATTAAAAATAACTAACTAAGTGCTCACAGGCTGAGCTTTATTGAAATTCCTACCTACCCTACTCTACTTGGAAATCTATGATGCTCTAGGTGATGCAATAATTCCAGTGCAGCTAATCAAGTAGTAACAAAAAAGGATAGAAAAACTGACTGCTTGTCAGAGATAACCATAGGGTACTTTGCATGTGGGTCTACAAAACTGAGGCCACCACTAGTGGTGACCACTTCTGATGTATCTGGCTCTTGCAAAGGATAAATGCTTGGGAACTTGAGCCAATTAGGGCCTCCATATATTCTGCCACAGGATCAACCAGAACATGATATAAACTTTCTTCTTTAAGGCCTTCCATGGCTGGTAGGCTGTCTTCATCTTGAACAGTTTCAATCACTGCATCTGCAGTGTGGCCTCTGTAATAAAAATCCTCCCTTTCCTCATTGGGAGTATTTGGCAGGTGAGTTTCAACCAGGATTACCTCTTCTTCCACTGGATCAAGACAAATATTTCTTTGAGAAAGAACCTCTTCCTTGTCTTCATCACTTTCTAAGCCAGAGGGCTCATTATATTTGATAGTGTTGTCCTCTGGCAATACTGGCAGGTCCCGTTGTAGTGGACTGAACTCTGTGAAAAGATTAACATATTCTTGAGCAGGGGTTTCTTTGATTACCTCAACCCTTTCAGGAGAAGGTTCAGGATATTCATCTTGCTCAAGATTTTCTTCATTTCTTTCTTCCACATCCTCTGCGCTAGAAAGCTGCTAACTTCCATATTCATGGCAATCATTACTGATGATCTGATATATAACAGAGTGAAGATTCATTGAATCTTTGTCTGCTCTCAGGTTTTCAACGCTTTCCTCATCAGTATCATAGATATCCTACATTGGCTCATTGCTTCTCTGAAGTTGCTGGTCCTGATCTTCCTCCCCTAGATCTACTGATGATGGTCCTGTAAGCTCGGCCTCCCTTTGGAAAAAATTATCATCAGATATACCAATGTTAGAGAAATCATAATTATATGCAATGCCACCAACCGAATCCATCGGACCCTCAACAAGTCTTTCTTCGAAATAATCTGCAAGTTCATCTTTTGATTTGAAATCTTGTTCATTGTAAATGCTCTACATGTTGCTTGTGTCTTGCAGTGATCTGATTTTTTTTTCTTGAGGACAAGGTGAAGGTCTTTTCCAATCATCATTTTTGGTTTCAACCTCATATTCTTCCTCTTCTATGTTCAGCAAGGTGCTGGCTGTCTCTATTAGTCTTTCCAGCTTGCTCTCTAAAGAGATCTGCCTTATTTGCACTGTTTGGTCCTTCTTTGTTGCTTTTAATCTTTCCTCCCTGCACTTTATGTTGTATTCGACAATAATTTCTATGTTTTTCATTTCCTCCAGGCTCGAAGGTTCTATTTCTCTTATATGGAATTCCACCTCGGGGTTGAAAGAACTCGGATAGTGCAATAGGGCCCATCCCAAGGGTGGTTTTATCTCAGAAGGTATCGCATTATATACCTTATTTAACCTGGCTGAAAAGTTATGTACTTTCTCTCCTAGTTATCTTCTCAATTTCTGGTATTCTTCTAGGATGAGGAAGACGTTTACCGGGACTACCCATCTATCAAGGAAAACTTGAGAAAACTGCTGAAAATTGACGATGCTTACAGCTGGAAGGTTTTTAAACCAACTCTTAGCATTTCCTTGTAATGACAAGGAAAACATTCTAATACGCACATCATCTTATTCTATTTCATACAAGTCAAGTAAATCCTCAAGATCTTGAACATGCTGCTCAGCAGTGATCTTTTTATTTTCTCCATCAAAAAGAGGCAGCTTGTTTATAAGTTCTGCAGGGAGGGGCTGGAAGATAAGAGGTAAAACCAGAGGCTTATATCTTTCTATGACCTTTGTAGGTGTAGGTGGTGCAACAATAGGCTCATGGCTGCTTGAAGTTTCTTTAGGAGTGCGAGATACACCATGAGGTTCTTGTTCCACTAGGTCTTTCACAGGAGTATAGGTTTGCTCATGGTCTGAAGACTTCGGCTTGAGATCTTTCCCATACTCAATGTGGATCTCATCTTTGTACACTTGATTAGGCTTAAAGTAGGACAGAACATAGTAGTAGATAAAAACAATGAATTCTTTAAACCAAATCCAGCCCAAATGTTCTACCCTCCTATGAGGTCTGGCCATATTTCAGGTTCTTCCTCCAGTGGAGTCTTTGAGAGTTATGGAGTGTGGATTGTGGAGTCACCAGGTGGATGAATTTGGATGCTTGATGCAGGCTGCTGTCCACCATCAGTAATTGAGTACCAATCTAAAGGCTATTGGTCTGATTTGTCTCCAGTGGAGTCGCCATTATGTTGGGGTTCCTTTGTTTTGGCTAGATTGGCAAGACCAAAGATAAGACAACATCAAACCACTTTGGGATCCTAGGATCTAGCCCTCCTGGATCCAGAGAGGGATCTCTCTATGAATGCAAAGAATGATATATCTTTGAAGGCTCAAAATGAGGTATTAGGCTAGGTATGAAGCACAAGGGTTTTTTAAATGATTTGGTTGTTGGGTTGGAGATCATTAACTGAGAAGGTTATGGAATGAAAGGAACAAAGCAGTAGTATGTTTCGGAAAAAGAAGATAGGTCAAGAAAGTGACAATCCATTGGGCTATGGAGTCATGAAAGGGGATTACTTACATAACAACTAACCAAGGCTTTCATAGGGCAAGTCATCTATACTAAAGGATATTTTTAGATAGATGGTGGAATGGAACAATAAGGAGTGAAAGTGAAAGAAGGAAAGAAACCAAATTTCTGTCTGGAGGTCAGGTCAGATGTCATTTAAATCCAGACCTGCTTTGACATACTTGAAGGCAACTCTCAATAAAGACACAAAGGGTAGCTTAAGATCAGGTCAGAGGTCATTTAACTCCAGGCTTGCTTTCAGCATACTCCAAAGGGAAAAATAGTTAAGATTTAACACAGAGCAAGGCCTAAGATGAGAGAAGGACTTTTAACCTTCAATGCTTTTGACACTAGCTCAAGAGATCTTAGAAAGGGCCAATATGTTGGAAAAGGACCCCAGTGGATAGAGCTAGCTCTAAATCCCTAGTATCCCAATTCTTCCAGCTTAAACCCAACAAGAACATCTAAGCAGCAAGCTCCAAATTCAAACATCAGTAAGCATGGGCTAGACCAACATCTTTGACTGGTTAAATTATATGAATTTTCTCCTAGATACACAATCAGCAGAAAACATCAAAGATAATAAGAGCAATGGGCATTAAGGTACCATGCAAGGGTATATCCTAAGCCTGATTTACTGATTCTTATCAGAGAATAAATGGACAGTATGATTAAACATGAAATAAGTAAGGAAAACATCACCCGTAATATAGACCAGGATCCTGTGAAATTTTCTTGTTCAATTGATGTGCAAAACCAGTCACATACTTTGAGCTCAATGGCTGTTACAGTCCAAAATTTCTCCTCCCAGCCTACTAAATTAAAAAATACTCAACTACTTCCCCCAATAACTGTTCTAATAGTCGAATGAATCCCTACAACTAACAACAACAACCTTTACAATATGTTCTACGGGAGTTCTTATAGGAGAACGAGTAACTGTGGTAGTAGATGTACATTTAATTGATGCATTAAGACAGAGTGGAGGAGGTGTTCATGCCCATTTTATTTAATGTTTCTTTTTTGACTGCGTGTACCCTGTAGTCTGGTTCATAAGTCCTGTTAGGCTGACAATAGCCTCAGATGTTTCTTTGAAGTCCTTTCTGGCTGTTTGGTACTCTTTATTGCCTTCTGGAATAAGTAACTGGGATAGAAAGTCTGTAGGTCTCCATTCTTCCATAAATGCTGTCTTGACAGTTCTTTAGAAGCTTCTGTCAGTGTAATGACTTTTAAGGGCTCGAGGAGGCATAGAGAACACTGTCGAGAGGTGTCCTTTCTGGAGAAAACACATTCTGTTGATGCTGAAACACTGATATGACTTTCATGTGTGCTTTAGGCCTTATTAGGCCTCTTAATCATCTTCATGATCTTCATATGTGTCTTCTTCCTTTAATCGTTGGATTACAGGCGTTAAATCTTTGATTAGGAGCCTTAACTCCCTCAATCTGTCTCTGCTGATACACTTTGCCGCTACTGGATGGTTTCTCTGCGCTCTGAGTCACAGTGACTTGACTGTGGAGATAGAGTGAATTTCTCACTCTGTAAACCCTGCAAAATACAATAAACTCATTACAAAATCGAGGGGAGTGGCGGAAAATTGTTGTGGAGGCCATATGGTATGGTGGCGAAAATGGTGGATGCAGGTGAAAACGGGTGAAAAGCCATGCAGAATGGTGGAAGGATGACCTGATGAAGGTTTGGTGTAAAGGGGGTCACGGACCATTGGATTAGATGAGCCAAGGGCGATCAACAGTCGAGATCCACTGGGGAAAATCCCTTTAGAAGGTTGGGTAGAAGACATGAGTTTTAGTGTAAAAACACTAAAGTTTAACTTAGGTGAATTACAAAGAAAATGGACCAAAATGAATGAAATTGGGGCCTTTAATGGTGGGACTCGGCGGGCGGAGGGCAAGGTGGTATTAGTAGGAAAACCGCTGGTGTCGCACGGCTCACGGGTGGTTTTGAAAATCTCCCGAAAAAATGCGATACATGTCGCTGCATGACACGTGGCCCTTTAAAACCACTTACATCACGCAAATTTAAACTGTTAACCCTCGTACACTAAAATCACGCGATATGGATCTCAGCCATTGGATGGAGGGGTAGAAGATCGGACGGTGCAGGTGGCAGCGCGATATGGAAAGATGCGCAGCCGATTAAGTAGGAGGTGGTCGAAAGCAGATTAGATCCCGACCATCGGATCTAAAGAATGGATGGTCGAGATCAAAAGAGGGAGCGGGGGGGCAAAGGGGCAGCGAACGAGTGGGAGGAACGAGAGCCGTTGGATCAAAAGGAACGAACGGCGGGGATTGAATCGCATCGGAGGAAGGCATGGGGAAAAACTCCAATATTTTGATGTTGCGATTAGCACTGGATCGTCGGATCAAAGGTGAGATCGACGGTCGTGATTGGATCGGAGATCGCCAATTGGGGGAGACAGAAAGTGGGGACGCTTGGGTCTGCGTGATGCGATTAAGCGCCAACTGTCTGATCTAGAGCCAGATCAACGATCCATATGTAATCGGAGGGGAAAAAGGAGATAAACGATGGGTGGGGTTTGCTGTCAGCACTGTCCGTTAGATCTTGAAAGATCAATGGTGGGGATTCGAAGTGGAGGTTGATAGACCAAAGCCCATTGCATCGGGAAAGATAAGAATAACAAAGGAAAAGCTCCAACGGGAAAGTCTGATTGCGATTAGTGCTCGGGGCCTTAGCTCTTGGTTCCGGCACTGGGTTCTATGCGGTGAAAGGGGCTAGGGGCATGCTGAAAGGGGCTTAAGCCTGTAATGTAAAAAGGGGATTTTTAACCCAAAATGAGGATTTTTAAGGCTTAGAGAAGGGTTCCGGTAGAGGGGAAAAGGGGTTTTTAAACTGAATGAAGGGAGTTATAAGGTTTAAAAGGGGATTATGATGATTTGGAGGGTTAATGAAGGGATTTTGAAAGGGGGAAAAAAGGAGGTAAAAATGGAGGTTAGGGAGGGAATAAAAAGTGAAAAATGGAGGCCTCTTAAAGTAGTTCCCTCACAGAACAACAAGGCTTTTAAATGGAAAATGTAGTGAAGATTGTTCAAAGGGAAAAAGACACATGGAGGCTTCAAGAATGATATGTTTTCAGAGGAAATGTATTTCTTGAAGGCTCAAAAACATTTTAGCCACCTGTTTGCTTGTCAAAAAATTCATAGGTGGCTAACAACATCAAAGTTAATTCCATCTCAAGAGTTTAGTCCAGATAGATTTTCCATTGAATTAATTTTTAGACCATCTGATCTTGATAATATTACCAATTGGAGAGTATTCAATGATGATTCAGATATCATAGATTTCTTAACATCTGAAGGATCTTATCATAGTCAAATTTTGGATGAAAATGAACATGAAATTCAGATTAAAGAAGAGCAAGATGAAAATCGTATCCCTAAGTCTGTTGTCAAGTTAGAAGACCTATATGATCTAAAAGATAGGTTTACAAGAGTTAATAACTCAAAAACTCAAAGCTCTACCTTAATATTTGAGTTAGTAAATCTAGGAACTGGAGAAAAACCTCAAAATGTCAATCTAGGTCTTGGTCTATCTTCCGAAGAGAGATTATCATTTATTAGGTTATTTAGAATGTAAAAAAGTGTCTTTTCTTGGGATTACACTGATCTTAAAACATATGACACTTCTGTTATTCATCATACCATTCCTACGATCTCATAAGAAAAACCTATACAACAAAAATTGAGGAAGATTCACCCAAATCTTGAAAATCAAATCAAAACAGAACTGAACAAACTCCTCCAGGAAAAAATCATCTTTCCAGTCAGGAATTCTAAATGGGTATCAAATTTGGTACCTGTCAGGAAGAAAAATGGCGATATTAGAATTTGTATTGATTTTAGGAATTTAAACAAAACATGTCAAAAGGACAACTTTCCATTACCAACCATGGAACAAGTACTTCAGACAATAGCTGGTTCTGAACTTATGTCCTTTCTAGATGGATTCTTGGGATATAACCAAATTCTCGTACATCCATATGACAGATTAAAGACTACATTCAGGACTAAGTGGGGAACTTACGCCTATCAAAAGATGCCATTTGTATTAATTAATGCAGGTTCCACTTTTCAGAGAGCTATGGAGACAACTTTTAGGGGGCTCATAAATAAATCAGTGGTTATTTATTTAGATGAAATTACAGTCTTTTCTAAACAAGTAACCAATCATGTGAAAGACCTAAAGCAAGTCTATGAGCGATGTAAAAGGTATGGCATGTCATTAAACCCAAAGAAATCATTTTTTGCAGTAGATGAAGGAAAATTTTTAGGATTCATTGTGTTAAAAAGAGGTATCTATATTGATCTTGAAATAATTGAAGAGATTAAAAGAATTCCTTTCCCTCATAACAAGAAAGCTATGTAGTCATTTTTTGGGCAAATTAATTTTGTTAAAAGGTTTGTCCCTGAATTTTCACAAATAGTTTTACCATTAAAAAACATGATTAGGAAAAATTCAGTCTTTAAATGGGGACATAATGAAAGAGAAGCATTTGATTTGATTAAACAATCCATTGTCAATGCTCCATTCCTAACTACCCCCAATTTTCTTAATCCTTTTAATTTATATAATTTTTCATCATATACATCATACGCTGTTGTTTTAATACAGCTTAATGACCAATAAATTGAAGCACCAATATCATTTTTCAGTTCCAATTTTCAAGGTGTAGAACTAAATTATTGATATGTCGAAAAGCAAGATTTTTTTGTCTTTAAGGCTATAAAGCATTTCAGGCCATTTCTCCTAAAAACTCACACCAAAATCATATTTCCATTCTCTGCGGTGAGACAAATATTAATGCAAAGAGAATTAGGAGAGAAAAGGGCTAACTGGGTTACCGCTTTACAAGAATATGATGTAGAAATAAGACCCTCTAAAATTTTTAGAGGTCAAGTTTTTTGCGTAATGCTTGCAGGAGCATCCCATCTATCATCAGAAGAAGATTGAGGTAATAGTGTGAAAATATCAAAGGTAAGCCTCAACGATGCACAATCTCAATACGTTGATCTCATATTCTATTTGAAGAATGGATATGCTCCGACCCAACTCAGTTACAAAACAAAACATGATTTGAGATTAAAGGCCAAGCAATATGAATTAATCAATGATGTATTGTTTAGGGGAAATTTTGATTATGTACTACTAAGATGCTTAGAAAAATTTGAAGTAGAGAAATTCTTGTAGGAACTCCATGATGGATAAGCTGGAGGACATTTTGGAGGAAATATGACAACACACAAAATCCTGCGTGCAGGTTACTATTGGCCTACACTTTTCAAAGATGCTCATGAATATGCAAGGAAATGCAAAGTGTGTCAAAGTGCATCTGGAAGACAAAGGAATCCAACCTTCTCATTATAACTAGTCAATATCGAACAACCATTTGAACAATGGGGATTAGATATAATCGGTGAGATTGTTCCTAACTCTTCCAAACAACATAGATATATTCTCACAACTACAGATTGCTTTACTAAATGGGTGGAAGCAATTCCATTAAAGGTAGCCAACTCTGAAAATATCATTGATTTCATTGACCAATATATCATAACTAGGTTTGGTTTACCTACTACTTTAATGTTTGATAACACATCTTACTTCTAAGGAACTGCTATGATGGAATTTGCAATCAAAAGAGGTTT
The DNA here is from genome assembly GCA_034641835.2 of Pinus albicaulis. Lineage (NCBI taxonomy): Eukaryota > Viridiplantae > Streptophyta > Pinopsida > Pinales > Pinaceae > Pinus > Pinus albicaulis. Next base: position 5,430,724 of record CM076583.1, on the reverse strand, counting down.
TAAACTTAAGTATTCTGCAAATTATTACTCACAAGGAAATAGTTTAGCAGAATCCATGAACAAAAACTTGATTAAAATAATCAAAAGAACTGTTGATCAAAACCAACAAAATTGGCATAAGTCATTAAAATTTTCTCTTTGGGCAGACCAAATAACTCAGAAATCTTCTATTGGCACTTCTCCATTCAATCTTGTCTATGGAAAAGAAGTTGTACTTCCTACCAATGTAGTTATTCCCTCTCTTTCCTTAGTACAATTTATTGATGAATCTCCTTCTTCTTCTTTACAACTTAGACAAAGTCAAATTCTTAAGTTAGAAGAAGAAAGAGAAAAAGCTAAACATACTCATGCACATCATCAACATATAGTAAAAGCCTCATTTGATTCAACTTCTGTTACTCCAAAAAAATTTCAAATTGGTGATTTGGTATTGAAATGGGGCAAAGCGCATGAGGAAAAAGGTAAACACACGAAGTTTCAAAAACTCTGGCTAGGTCCATTTCAAATAATTGAAGAAATAGGCCCATCAACATTCTTATTGCAAGATCTATCAGATAAAAGAGATTCTTTGCGTGTTAATGGGCAGATTTTGAAAAAATACTTTTCATAGGAGGTAACCCCTTCTATTTCCTGTATACTAGTGTCTTTTTCTTTCCCTTAGGAAAATAAAAGTTGCTTAGTATAAATTTTTGGCTTTTCAAATAAATATCTCAGATGATCCTTTTTTATTTATCGCTTATAGAAATAAGAAGTGTTAAGGAAACAATCGAAAGATTTGAAAGACAAAAAGATTTTTTTTTTCACTGAAAGATGTAATTTCACTGAAGTTATTTATTCCCTGATGAACTCTCACCTTTATATAGCATTATTATTCTATCATTAGTCAAGAAAATAATCCTAGACATAGTAAAGACTCTTTTACAGAAAAGCAATCTAAAACTCGACATTATCATCCAGAATCCTCAAAAGGACCAATGATTCACCCCATCTGGGAAAACTTATTAATTTTTGAAATAAATTCAAAAAGGATTATACTAGAAAAAGCTTAAAAGATAGTAAGTCTCATCCCGAGCTTGTTTACCATGTTCATAGGGAAATAGTTGAACTGACATTACCAATATTGCCTACCAAAACAGGGTAATGACTTGAGATTATATCAAGAGGACAAGGGGTCTCATCAAGAGCCAACTTGATCAGTTTAATTACAACTAAAGAATGGCATTGTCATCATTTGGTTACCAAGCCAAGACAATGGATTTTAAGTAAATAAAATATAATACATAAAGAAAAAGTTTTAGAAAATATCAATCGTATAACGTTAGAATTTATTTTTGGAAATTGTAAGGAACACTAGATGGGACAATGAATCATAGCTGGGTAAAAGGTGACCCTGCGAATAGATTAAATTTCCTATTGGATCAGAGGCTCTACCTTTGATAAAAGAGTAAATATTTATAAAGTTGATCTGTAAGAGCCACCTGCTTTATCTTTTTGAACTGAGTAAAGACTGATATAGATTTTCATACTTATATCTTTAAAAGAGGGATTCTAATGAATTGTAACTAAGAGAAATTTAATTTCTTAGTAAGATATTATCTTCTTGAAATTCATTCCTGCAACTATTTTTATTTCAAAAAAGTTTTAGAAATTTCAAAAAGTTAGTCAGAGATAGCTGGTTCTACCAAGTGAATTGCCAATTGTTGTGCTATACAACAACCCCCATTTATTTTAATAAATGGGGACCCTTTAGAAATAATTAGGAAATTCACTTTCATTTATTTTTAACTTTAAGTTAAAAAAATTTAGGAAATAAAGTTTCTTTTTTCTTATCCGCTTTTATTCCTTAGTGCGCGTCACAAGTCACATAGCTTACAAATTTAAAATGACTTAAAATCTATTAAGTCGTGCGTGCTGCGATATGCACTAATCTATTTTCCAAAGCCATATCGAAATCTTATTGCAAATGCCCTAATCACTGTTATAAACTAAAATCACATCACGCCTCATTTAAACGATCAAAATTATATGTAATTCGGTAAAAATTGCGATTACGCAGACCCGACGAGCCAATAAAGTAATGACCATAAAGCTCCAACATCCAATAGAGCACATCGGGATGATTTATTGAAAGCGCACTTCACATTTTGCAAGATATAACTAAAAGAAAATTCATTTACCGCATAAAAGTTGCGATGTGCGATTTGCGCAGATCGAATTTCGCAGAATTTATGGGTAACATCATAATGGAAATAGTTATAAGTTGCGATGTGCGATGAGAAATGACTCATGTCAAATCAAATAGAAATACAAGATCCAACTCTTTAAATTGATCGATAGACATTTCACGTGAAGGTGTAAGAGATTTGATTTAAAAATATTATTGGTGATTAATAACATTTAATAGAAGTATGGTTTGATAGATTCATATCTACTTCGAGCATGTGTTGAAGTGATTGAATGCCGCAATTTTTTCAATTCTTATTTTCTTCCCTGTTCTCTATACTTTTAATGCTTGCTCTGTTTGCTTGAAATCGGGACACCACTTAATAGAGTGAGGAAAATTGAAATGAACAAGAGAGGCAAAGAAATTGATAAAGCATCATCTACCAAAGACTCAGATATGTCTCCCCTGTTCTCAGACACCACCTGCAACAAGGATTGTGACATTTCATCATGGGAAGCAATGTATCAATTATTTGAAGGCAAAAATCCAAGGGTAATAACCAAAGTCGCTACAACAGGCACATCAGTTACTTCAAACGCGACTTATTTTGACGTTGCATGTTCATTCATCTATAAGGTAGTAGCAAGGCCAAAGATTCTTCCCTATACAAACATGGTTAAGTGGGTAATCGAACACTTAAGCATAAAAGACAGAACATTCAAAGATTCAAAAGGTGAGAATATTGGGTCATTCAGGGCAGAATATTTACATGCAATGTACCATCTACCATCCCCACAACAGAAATATGACAAAGCTTTTATCCAAGTCTTTAGAAAAAAAAAATCTAGATATGATGAAAGTGATAAAAGAATGGAAAGAAGACCAAGGCAAACTTAAGCGAGATAAACTCGGTACGTACCCAATTACCCAAATTCCTTCCCCTTACTATTATGCTGCCGATATGTTGTATAGACTATATTCCAAACCTGATACCACTAGTTTTTCTGTAGATTGGGTCCCATTAATTGACACAATCGTCAATTCTTTAATTCTAAATTGGGAGAATATCCTATATGATAATTTAGCTGAACACATCGTGGAGTATAGGAGTAAAAGAAGTGTTTCATCTAGAGAAATACCTCCCTTTTACATGAGTGCCTATGTCATGGACGCAATTTTATTTTCTTCTAGTTTTCCTACCATGGGATGGAAATGGACTACCCAAGGCCCTACCCCAATCCATATTTATCACAGAGCCCTTTGGGATTCACACTTCCAATTGCATTTTTACAAAATTTTCCATAGAGTCATGTTACCTATGCACTAGATGATATTCAATGAGAAATCCCCTAGGGTTTCCAAAGAGGCTATTACATACATTCTTTCTGTTGCTAGATGGTTTGCAGAGGAAAGTTTCACATATATCAGAGTATTTTGGAGTTATGATTCTCCTCATGTCCTACCATATTATGTTCCTGATAAGTTACTTGCAAGAGAGATAGCCTACCAACTTCTTGTAAATGGTATTTCTAAACAACTTAAAGATGCCAAGAAGGCCGTTTGACCTAATTTCCCTTTACAGTGCGGTACTTTTGCACTTTTTGGTATTGGTCATGCCTACAAGGAAGTTTCAAAGATTAATATGTTGAATTTGGTAGTAATGCCAAAACGACCATATGATTCAAATGATGTAATTAAAAACTACATCACAGAACTCAAAATGAAGCCTTTTGTGAAATAAATAGATATATTTGATGATTTCTTTGAAGGCATTGAAAATTTTTCAGATATACACAAGTTTTCATCCAATAAACTCAATCAAGATGACTTGGAAGCCTTCCAATCATATAGAAGTAAGATATTCGAAAATATTCCTCTAGATTTGTTAACTATTGAAGATGTCAACAGACCTACTCCAAGTATTAGCTTTGATAATGAAGTGAAAGACATGTTTGAATATGAGTCAGCAGAATCAGATCATCAATCTTACAATCTGGATCATTCTGAAAATGAATCTGAAAATAGAAAGGAAAATCCAGAAAAGATAATTGATCAAGTAATCCAAGAGATTGAGATGCAGGAGAAAAAAGGAAGCAATGGAACATAGTCAACTTCTCAAAAAATTCAGCACAGTCAAGATACACTTGATCAGTCAGGAAAGCCCCAACCAAATAATTTGAATAGTGAATGGGATGAGTTTTCTAAAGCAATAAAAAATCCTAAAACAAATCCCAATATTGAACAAGCTACTAGTTTTCAGACACTTGAACATTCCTAGAAGTTAGTGGAAACTATTACACCACTACAACAAGTTCCAGAAACTCATGATCGAGAGATCATTCTGGATTATCCTACAGAACATATAGTGTTACAAGTTGAAGAAATCCCTTCGCTGGATATATTCTATAGTCCTAGTCATAAGGCTGTAGTCAAGAGAAGAAATATGAGAAGAATTGATGAGATAGTCTTAGATCTTACAAATGAATCAGTAGACATTTTATGGAAGGATCCCCTAGCTGATCCTATTGAAAATTTAACAAACTATCGTAGTTTGCAAGGGAATATGTTACTACCACTATTGATAAGGCCACTAAGGATAAAATGTTACTGAAGCAGAAAGAAGATAGAATACAAGAATTAGAGAGGCTATTACACCAAGAAAAGTCTAACTCCAGCGAGAAAATAAAATTGAATATGTCCCAATTTCAAAAGGATTTTGAGAGTATTAATTTGCAGCATCGAGCATAAATCATTGAGAAGAAAACACAACTGGAAGCAACAATGGCCATATTTCAAAGCCAACCATAGTTAGATCAATCCATAAAGGAAAAATTGGATGTAAATGCTAAGTTAAAGCAACAACAAGAAGTATTTTTCCAACAAGCTTCTATTACTGGCTCATATTGTGACTCAAGTAAAATATTGATCCACCAAGTAGCTGTCCAGAAACTTGAATGTGAGAAGATCGAGAAGAAAATCAATGAACACATTCAATGGAAAGCATCAGACTCAGGCAAGGAAGCTAATCTACCCCAGGTAGATAAGTTCCACAAGGAAATCTTATTCAAAGATTGGGAAGCACAGATAAAACAGGTAGAGAAGGCAGCAACAAAAGCATTCAAGTTGGCAAAGGAAATTATTGAATTTATGTGTGAACAACTTGTGAAAGCATAACTTATCAAAGAGTGCACATTTGAAGTGCTCTCAGAAGTCAAACAACTAGAAACACAATGGAAACAAAAGGCAAAAACGCAGGATGAAACAATTAAAAAAGTAAATAATTTTGATTAAGAAAATTATTAGAATTTTTTTATCAAACCTTATCATCAATACCAGACCCTGCAGTCTATAACAGATTCAAAAAGAAGATCGAAACCAATACTCTCAAATGTGATATTCAAAGGACAGGTTAGATCACAGATTTTGTTGCCAGCTCAGCTCAAGCCCATGCTATATATTTGTCAACTTCGGGAGGAAATCCAAAAGAAAAATCATAACTCTTAAATCATATTGTGTTACGAAAAAAACTCCAAAAATAGAAGAAAAGAGAGATCAACGCCTTAGAAATAAGCCACTTTGAGGGGGAAACCTCCAATACATTACATAAATGAACAATTCTCGGATGATACAAATGAAAAAACCTCATTTCTATATATAGGAGTCCATGGGGCCACTGTGTAATCCTAGCCGACCTAACAATAATAATGTAAGGGCACAATAATAACAATATGGGGGTTACAGGGGTGCAACAATAACAATAAGGGGGTTACACTAACAACAATAAGGGACTATACTATTAATATAGGGACCTAAAATTCTCCTCTCCTTCAAAAAATTGTTGTCCTCAACGCTTGAGTAGCTCCAGGTGCTTCTGTATAAAATTCTCATCCTCCCATGTAGAATCTTAAATGGGTAAGTTCTTCCATTTTATGAGATACTCTGAAATTGATCGATTTCGTAGCTGTCGAGTTCTTGTTTCTGTGACTGCTTCAGGTTCCAATATGGTTTTTCCTTCCTCATCAATTTCTGGCAATATTGTTTGAACTGGAAGTTTGTCCCCTATAACCTTCTTTAAGCATGAAACATGGAAAACTGGATGCACTCGTGAAGAAGTAGGAAGCTCCAATTTGTATGCCATAGTACCAATCTTTTGCAACACCTTGTAAGGACCATAGTACTTTGGCGATAATTTATTATCCTTATTAGCTTGCTCGAGGGACATTTGTTTGTATGGTTGTAGCCGTAACAATACCCAGTCTCCTACATCAAAACTTCTCTCGCTGCAATGTTGATCTTCCTGTTGTTTCTTTCGATTTTGTGCCAAATTTAGGTTATCCTTTAAGAGTTGGAGAACTTCTTGTTGATGCTCGATGTGATCTTCCACTGCTTGAACCAGGCTAGAATTTTCCCTTAAAGAAGATGTGATGGATGGTGGATGATATCCATAAAGTGCCGTAAATGGGGTCATGTTGGCTTTAGGGGTCCGACCCAGGTTCGCACGTTAAGGTTTGCCAACAAACCCCTATACTACTGGCCCTTTCGGCAGTGACCTGCTTGCGCAGGTCAAAGTCTCACCCGAAGTAGTATGGGAGGGTGCTAGAACCAAGTTTCCACACCCGGAAATAGAAAAGGTAAGCCAAACCACACACAACGCATAGATCTATGGAAACAGAGCTAGTTCGCAGGCGTAAATAGATAACTGGTGTACACAGTATTATAGATCTTGATCTTAGGTCCACATCCATGTGTGTTCGACCAAAAAAGATATAAATTACAGTACACGCAGCAGACCAGATAGCATATATTATAGATAAACAGAACAGATAACACAAATCATTCGTACCTTATCACAGATTTAACACAGAGCACAGATTCATATAACAGATAGATCCAAAACCAAATACCAACAATACTTCTCATATATTCTCAATATATTCTTACATAACCCCAAATCCCACCTGCACACACAGCCAGCAGGGTCCGCACACAACAGGATAAAGGATCTCCGTGCACATAACTAGCAGGAATTCGACCCAAATACCCGAAGCCCAGAACTAACAATCCACACTTAGAATTCACTTCTATTCATCTTCTACCTATCGATTCAAAAAGACTTACTATTTATACCAATTTAGCCTAGACTTACCATGGTCCGCAAACCGTGGTTTGCGAACTCCTGGTTTTACTTATTTACCCACTTACAATGTATTGGGGCTTTTATCTGCCCTATCACCCCTGCACTAGACTAAATATAATAAAAATAATACAAAATTGGACCAGCTTTCATCAGTGTGGGAGACCCTGCTCCAACAGTCCCCCAACACAATCTTGTGACTCGTCCGGAGTCACTGCAATGGTAGAGCCTCCACCTGTGTGCGCAAATCATTAATATCTACAATTAGGGGGGGAAGGATGTCGAGACTTTGGCAGGCAGCGCCTTGGGCGAGTGTGACAAGATTTTGCGACATTGGTCCTTCCGTAGCTGAGGTGAATTTTCCCGTAGTTGATGGAGGTGCGTTACTGCTACCTCAACATCCTGTGAAAGACGGAAGGCCGAAGCGACCCATGGTTTCAGCTGTTGACTGATGATGTCTCTTTTTCATCGAAGTTCTTTGATTTCTTCTTGGATTATAGTATTGAACCTAATGCTTACCAATATTTGTGTTGGCACTAGTGTCGGTAATGTAGCTTCGATGCGGGCCACTGCCTCTTCCTTCTGTTTTAAGTCCTGGTTGAGTTGTTGAAGTTTTTGTACATGTTGTACCATGGTTCAGAGCTGCTGGTTGGACTCGATCAATTGAGTTGCCTGGACGATCTGTGCTGTAATGGTATCCATAGCTTTGGTGACGAGGGTGGTGCATTGCTTGCAGACCTCTGGGGTTGTGTCAGGTTGTAACTAATTCTGAAATATGGTAATTTGCTGTGCCAACACTGTTTTCAGGTCCCAAATTTCTATTTTAGCTGCCCTGAATGCCGCTACTAGGCCTGCCACCTTATCTTGTGCTGACGTCGTAGCGGGGAGTTCCTCTGGTAGTTCTGCATAGAGTTGGTGAATCGCTGTTTTGAGCTCAGTTTGCCATGGGATAGTGAGAGTGAGGGCAGTGTGTTGTTGTTCCATTATCCATTCGAGGAGGCTGAGTCGCTGGTCCATCTGCTGGTCTCAATGATGGATTTCTTGTGAGACCGTGGTGTGAAATCTTTGGAGGGCTTCGCGGGGAAGCATGGCCAGGTCCAACTGTATGCTTGTGCCGATGGGGAATTGGATACCTAAAAAGGCATTGCCAGGTACAGAACAAACCCGGTATTCTACTGATGCAAGAGAGGTACTGGTAGTTGCCGCGGGAGTATCTTCTTAAATTAGGCTGTCCTGAATTGCAGTGGTGCACAGCTGCAGATCCCAAATGTTGGTATGAATAGTGGTGAGCATGACCTGCTGTTGGTGCTCTATTGCGGACTAGTTTTCCTAAGCGGTCAGAGTGATGGCGCCTGTAATTTGCGTGAGGTCACTACTAGTGAGAGTGAGCGCGGTATCATGGTTCTTGTGCAGAGCACGTGGCTTCTTTTGGGTCCCTGTTTCGTATGCTCTTAGCTGCTTTGTGCCATTTCTATCAAAAGTATTACCTTCATCCAGAATGAGCGCAAGTTGTGACCTCGTTGCATCTTAGGTTTTAATAGTCTTTAGTAGCTGCGTAGTGCCTTTCGCGAATGTGGTGGGGTTGGCCAGTGGGATCTCTTGGGTAAGTGGTTCTGTGTTTGGTGTGGTGGCCCCCCTGGTGCTTTGCCATATGGGAATCTAGCACTCTAGTACTTTGTCAATTGCTTCGTCCTTGGGTGGTATTTCCATAGTTGCTGTAGGTTTACTAATTGGTATACAATGGACACCTACTGTCAGGATGTGGGGAGCAAGGTGAGAGAGTACGATTAAGATGGTATAAAGGATTATGCAGTATATAGAATAGGTAGGCAATTTATATACATGATACAGGCCAATAGAGCTACCAGTCCGTCCCTACGGACAACTCCCATGGGTAACTAATGGTAATGGCATTCTTACTTGGGGCGTGCCATCGGATGAATGGTAAAAAATCTTTTGTAATCTCTTCATTAATTTCCATTTGGTTGTGCCCATCAACGGTACATCGTCCTTGTTACCAGAGTTCATTGTTCCAATAGCTACTTTTTGTACCTTCTGTGTAGTGGTTGTATCTGCCATGTTCTGCCCCTGCCCCCCCAACACAATCTTGTTTCGTAGGGGCTGCTAAACTAGGGAGGGATGATTTATGGCTGTCTGGCCTAGATTTTTTCCAAACCAGCTTTCGGACATACTGGGTGTACGTAATGGTCGCACTGATATGTTCCTTCCTTCGGATAGTAGTATTGTTTTTGGCCTCATCCTGAGTTGTGGTGGGGTATGTTTCTAAGTCCCTGTTGTGCAGCCCAACTAGCCCCACAAATTCATCCTTCAGTGTATCCCTGTAAGGGATTTTCTGGAGTCCCTTGTCTACGTACCCTGCGGTCCTGTCTTCATGGGGACCTTCAGACTCCAAGGAGGTCTTGTCTTGCACATCCGTTGGTGCTTCAAATTGCAGGACCATCATATGCCGACATTCTTCCCATTTGTGGACGGTCTCCTTATGTATCTCCCACCATTGTGCCGGTGCACTGCGTAGTGCCTATTCAAGGGCTTCCAACCAGCGTTCTCACGGAACCTCTCCTTCGAATGCTTGTAAAAAATCTTGAATGGGACCAAACCCATGGAACTGGGGTAGACTTCTTACTTCGGATGATATGCTTCGGAGGTCCTTTGTCATACAACGCAATGTAGGTGCATCCTGTAAGTGTGGTGACCAGAATTTAGACCCTCTACTTGAGTCCCCTTCCCGCCAGATCATACAATCCGTTCCATCCTTCATAGTTAGCTGGTATGGCCGCACTCTGCCTGTATGTCGTGCTCCGTCCATAAGGTCTAGTAGGATTTTTACTTGTGTTCCTCTTTTCTCAAATGTCATACTGTGATCCTTTAGATTAATGATACCACCTACAGTCATTGCCCAGTCTAGGCCTAGGAGTGTTGGATAGGGATCCGTATCTCCCACAGTGTGGATAACTTCAAAATCAGCCCGTACCTTGACTCCAGTGATGTTTACAATAACCTGTGGTAATTTCCCCAAAGTTGTTATCATCTGCTGATTAGCTATGCGCAGCTGGGTGGTGGTCCGCTCGAGTGTAGGTTCACCCATTTGCTGCCAAGTCTGCTTAGGGATTACATTCGCCTCAAATCCTAAGTCAAGAACGACTTGATCCATCTTAAATTCCCCAATCTGCGTAGTCAATCGCATCTCTCGACCTGTGCATTTTTGTATATGCATTTTTCGTACCTGCGTAGCTGGGTAGGCCTGGCCATCACACCCCTTGAGTAGAGTTTGAATATTCTCTGTGGTTTGTTGGTGGCATAGCAGCTGCATACATACTTGTAGGAATGGTTTGATCTGTTTCCCACGTTCATCATTAGGTGCGAGTAATGGGCCGCAATCATCCTCCCTTCTAGGCACGAAGCTGATTTCCTGCGGGGGCTGTGCTCTTACTTACGTTGCTGGGCCAGCGGTTTCTTGCGTTCGTGATTCACTAGGTGACCCTGTCTCTCACAGCTCTACCTTTACCTGCTTCACATTTGGTGTGGTTGTCTGCAGTTTTTCTTGAACCTTAGCTATTATAACCAGGAAATCTTCGATCGAGTGGTCCAACTGCCTACAGTACCGACAGGTCTGTCTAGTTGGATTGACGCAGTCTCTTGCAAAATGACCGATTTCCCCACAGTTGTAGCAGATGAGTTGGCCCTGCCCTCGACTGGAGCTTCATCCTCGGCCTCCTCCCCTACCTAGACCTAGGGATCCCCTTACTCCTACAGGGGATCTGGGTGATGTTAGGTTGGACTGAACCCAGAATAGGCTCCCTCGCTTCGTCAGTAACTCATATGTGTAGATATTTTGTTCATCATGGCCAACCGATCTGTAGAATCAACACCACTGTTGCGCTCCACTTGACCTCGTAACCTCCCTAGGTCGTAAGGGACTAGGCACTCCAGTCTGCGTATATGCAGTCATTAGTGGGCAGTTATCCTTGGTATGACCATTTACTCGACGCCGAATGCACCATCTGTCCGGGCTGACCGCTGGTCCGCGTTCCTTGTGCAGGTTCTGAATCTCAAGATGCATTTCTTCTAGTTAACCTTGAATCTGATGTACTCCCAACTGAGTGTCATCTCTCGGGCCAACTTCTAGTTTCATAGCCACCTCCAATGATTTTTCCAGTGTTTCGATAGATTGCAGCCCCATAGGTATCCGTAAGTGAGGTAGCAGCATAGCGATGAACCATTCTGTGTGTTGTCTATCATAATACTGGAATCCACCTTCTCTGATTGCTTTCTTTAATCATTGATCTGCTTCCCATATAGACTCAGAAAACCCTTGCTTGATATCCTTCAGTTCATTTACTGCCTGCGAGTAGGATTTAGGTTTCTTGAATTGTTGCTTTAGTGCAGCCTTAATTTCATCAATAGTTGCATTTTCCTTCTACCCAATGTACCCCATATATCAATCTAGAGCCCTTTCCTTGAAGGCAAGGGATAATTGAGCTCATCTCACTGCATCACTTATAATGTTCTGCACAACCCATACTAACTCTGCAACAAACCAGAACTGATCCATATCCTCATCGCCCGCACCTTTAAAGGTTGGGAGCTTTAAGTGCACATCCATGTCACCTATTGGTGGGGAGTTTTCTCCTCGATGAGAGCTTGATGGAGGGTTGAATGTGGCGAAATACCTTACCGGGCTATACGTAGCCCGGTCTCCTTCCTGATTGGTTCTATAGTACTTCTCGCTACGCGTACTACCTTCATTTTGGTCGGAATTCATTCACGGCGTATGGCTATAGAGGATACTTTTCTTGCACAGCAAGGTCTTTATTAACAGAGATAACGTTTTCAGGAACATATCGCGGAACCCTTTAAAGAATCACCTTTTTTGCTTCAGAATAGGATACTGACTGATCAATCACAAATCCTCCTAGTACGCTGTCCACCCAGTGATCTACCATCCAGGTGATAGTATTGTCAGTCTTCTCTAGCTGCGAAAGTTGTTCTGGGGTCCACTGCATAACTCGCTCATCCTTCTAGCACGTTTGGAATTCAACTAAGTTGGCCAACCACTCCTGAAGTACGATCGCAATTGTTACAAAGAATATTTTGTAGCTCTCTATGAAAATATATTTGTTCTTCCACTCTTCAGTAGTTATCTTTGTACTGCGATTTTATTTTATCACGAATTCCTGAACTTGTCTTTCAAAGCATTCATCAATCTCTTTCTTTTCGGGTTTCCAATATGGCCTTGGCATTCCCTGATCTTTCAGAATGCTCCTGGTCTTGAAAACAGAACCATTTGTTGGCTTTAGGGGTCTTGACCCAGGTTCACACGTTAAGGTTTGCCAACAAACCCCTATACTACTGGCCCTTTCGGCAGTGATCTGCTTGCGCAGGTCAAAATCTCACCCGAAGCAGTATGGGAGGGTGCTAGAACTAGGTTTCCACACGCGGAAAGAGAGCAGGTAAGCCAAGCCATGCATAATGCACAGATCTATGGAAACATAGCTAGTTCACAGGCTTAAATAGATAACCGGTGTACACAGTATTATAGATCTAGATCTTAGGTTCGCATCCACGTGCATTCGACCAGCAAAGATGTAAATTACAGTACGCAGAGTAGACCAGATAGCATATATTATAGATAAACACAGCAGATAACATAGATCATTCATACCTTATCACAAATTTAACACAGAGCGCAGATTCATATAACAGATAGATCCAAAACCAAATACCAGCAATACTTCTCATATATTATAGGCAGATTCTTACATAACCCCAAATCCCACCTGCGCACACAGCCAGCAGGGTCTACACACAGTAGGACAAAGGATCTCCGCATACATAGCTAGCAGGAGTCTGACCCAAATACCCGAAGCCCAGAACTAACAATCCACACTTAGCATTCACTTCTATTCATCTTCTACCTATCGACTCAAAAAGACTTACTATTTATACCAATTTAGCCTAGACTTACCATGGTCCGCAAACCGTGGTCTGCGGACTCCTGGTTTTACCTATTTACCTGCTTACAACGTATTGGGGCTTTTATCCACCCTATCACCCCTGCGCTAGACTAAATATAATCAAAATAATACAAAATTGGACCAGCTTTCATCAGTGTGGGAGACCCTGCTCCAACAGGTCATTTTTGCTAGAGTATGGAAGGAAGTGTTATACCACCATTCAGCGAGAGGTAACCACTTGACCCATTGTGCTTGCTTATCAGATACAAAAAAATGAAGATATCCTTCCAAACATTTATTCACTATCTCAGTTTGACCATCGGATTGAGGATGATAAGATGAGATATGAGCTAATTGAAAATAATTCCATCCAAAAATTTCCTGTAAAAATGGAATCTCTGTCACTTACAATACTCTTCGGGTTTCCATGTAGTTTTTGAATTGTTTCCATAAATGTAGTAGCAAATGTACTTGCTTTAAATGGATTAGATAATGCAAAAAAGTGTGCATACTTGGTAAGTCTATCAACTACCACCATCATGACACTCTTTCCTTCGAACTTAGGTAAACATGTGATAAATCCATTGAATTCTCCTCCCAACGTTGACTTAGAATGGATAAAGGTTGTAGAAGACCCAAGGTCTTAATTGTCTCAACTTTATTTTGCTGGAAAACCAAACATTCCGCCTCAAACTTTTGAATATCAGATTTAAGGCCATCACAAAAAAATTCTTTCTTCACCCTGTGGTAAGTTTTTAAAAATCCTGAGTGTCCTCCCAAAGGAGAAGTGTGCAATTCCAAAATAATCTTTTGTTTTCGTTGGGAATCCTTGCAAATATATAAGTGATATTTGTACCATAAGGAATCATTTTTCTAACTAAATGTATCATATGTACTAGGATCTTGCTGAAACTTTTGAATGAGTGTCCACACTTCTTCGTCCTTCTTCCATTCATCCCTTGCTTCGGTTATCAAATCTGGTTGGATAATAGAAATGGCACAAAGCAATGCTTCCACCTCTTCATCCTTTCTTGAGAGTGCATCTGCAACAACATCTAGCTTCCCTTTTTGTAGATGATTTCAAAGTCATAACCCAACATCTTTGTGACCCATTTTTGCTGCTGTTTTGAAGATAGTCTTTGTTCCAAAAAGTGTTTAAGACTATCATGGTCAGTTTTTACCTTGAAGTGTCTTCCCATTAGGTAAGGTCGCCATTTATTTAGTGCATGTAGTATTGCCAACATTTCCTTCTCATAAATAGCCTTTTGTATATACTTTCCTTTGATTGGACGACTTTCAAAAGCAATGGGTCTTCCTTCTTGCATTAAAATGGCACCAATTCCATTTCCTGAGGCATCACATTCCACAATAAAGGTTTTGTGAAGTCTGACATAGCTAAAACCGATGCTAGGCACATTGCCTCTTTAAGATGTTCAAAGGCCTTAGTTGCTTCAGGAGTCCATGAAAATGCATCTTTCTTCAATAATGTTATTAGAGGTGCTGCTATTCTCCCATAATTCTTAACAAACTTGCGATAATGCCCTGTTAACCCGAGAAATCCTCGCAACTTCTTTATGGTTGTGGGGACTTTCCATTCCTTAATGGCTTTAATTTTGTTAGGGTCTACTTTAACACCCTCGTGAGATACAATATGACCCGGATATTCCACCTCTTGTACTCCAAAGAAACATTTGGATTTTTTTGCATATAATTGTTTCTCCTGCAATAGTTTGAGCACCCTGTCAACATGTTCAACATGATCCTTCCAAGACCTGCTGTAGATTAGTATATCATCAAAAAATACTAGCACAAATTTTCTAAGGAAGGGTTTGAAAATGGAATTCCTCAACCCTTGAAATGTAGAAGGTGCATTGGTAAGGCCAAAAGGCATGACCAAAAATTCATAATGACCCTCATGAGTTCGAAATGCTGTTTTTGGAATATCTTCGGTCTTCATTCTAATTTGATGATATCCTGAATGAAGATCCAACTTGGTAAAGTAAATTTCTCCATGTAATTCATCCAATAATTCATCAATCACAGGAATGGGAAATTTATCTTTAATGGTGAGCTTATTGAGCTCCCTATAATCCGGACACATTCGACATGATCCATCCTTCTTGTGTACCAATACTACAGGAGCAGAGAAAGAACTTTGACTAGGTTGAATTATACCTGCCTCTAACATTTCTGCAATCATACGTTCAATTTCGCTCTTTTGGAAGTAAGGATATCTATAAGGCCTGATGTTTGGAGAAACACTTCTTGGAATCAAATGAATAGCATGATCATGATCACGAATAGGTGGGAGTCCTTTGGGAGTTTCAAACACCTTGGAATGATTGTCCAAGACTTGTTGGAGATCTGCAGAAATAGATGATTTTAATGTTGGAACTTCTAGTGAGCATAATTGTGCAATTACGCCTCGTTGTTCTTTCTTTAGAAGCTTTGTCATGAAATTAGAGCTTATTATCTTTCCTGGCTTCCCCGCAATACCCCGTAATTCGACTTCCTTTCCTTCTGAAAAATTTCAAGAAAAGTTCTTGAAAATTAAAAGCTACCGTCCCCAAAGATTGTAACCATTGTACTCCTAGTACAACATCAGCACCTCCCATAGGAATGGAAAGAATTGGACTATTTAATACATATTCCCCCATGGTTAGCTTGATATTATGGCATTTTCCAGAGCAATTTATAGTTCCTCCATTTGCAACCATCACTTGACATTCTGGTGCTGGGTATAGGAAACAATTTAATTCCTTGGCTACCTTACAATGAATAAAATTTTGGGTGCTACCTGAATCAATCAACACTATTACCTTTCTCTTCTTGATTTGTCCTTTTATCTTGAGAGTTTGAGGAGTGGTAATTCCTGCCAGTGCATTACACGATATGGTTGGATTCATTTCTTCCTCTTCTGGGGCTGGTTCCTGGTGTATATCTTCTTCTTGTTCATTTTCTTCTTCCTCTTCACAATCTATGTAAAATAATTTCTTCTCAGCACACTTATGACCTTTAGTGTATTTGCTATCACAACTGTAGCAAAGCCCTTTTGCTCTTTTTTCTTCCAATTGTTGTGGTGTCAACCTTGTAGGTTGTGGAAGTCTAGGAGTAACAACACTTCCATCTTTATAGATGTGAGTGGTAGGCTTCCTTGTCGCCATAATTTTACATTCAATTTTTCTTGCCAACCTGAATGCCTTCTCCAATGAATCAGGTTCCCAAACATGAACTTCATGTTGGATGTTATCCTTTAAATTCGCTATGAAGACATCAATCCTGTGTTCCTCTGGAATATCATTTATCCTTATATTCAATTTTTAGAAGTCCTTAATGTGCCCCAGCACTGAACCCTTCTGTTTGAGATTTATCAATTGGCTAAAGAAGGTGTTTCTCTTTGTATCCTCATAATGTGCTATCATTTCCTCCGTAAAAAATGACCAAGTGACATTTTTTTTACGGGAGAAAAGACATCGATACCATACAAATGTATTTTGTTCTAAATGGAAAGTTGCAATGCATATCTTTTGCGTGTTTTGCACATTATTGAGATCAAAATATTGCTCCATTTGTAGTATCCATGTTACGGGATCCTTGCCATCAAACTTCCTCATATCCATCTTTGGAATACAATGGTTCTTCAATCCAACATTAGAATTTATGAAATCATGATTAACATTTATTTTGTTCTCATCATGAGTTTCCTATACTATCTTTCCACCATTAGGAATCATTTCTTGTATTAACCTTGTCACCAAACCTTCTATGTCTAATTTTAGATCATTCTTCATGTCTTCCATGTTGTCTTTCTTTTTTTCATAGATCTTATCTTCCATGTCATCCATCTTAGCTTCCATGAATCTCTTCAAATCATCCACCTTATCTTCCACGCATTTCTTCAAAACATCCATTTCATTTTTTGTTGCTCTTTGCGAGAGCGAAATTTGGTTCACTTGCTCTTGTAATTTTGATATGTCATATTGCGCTTCTTTCTCTTCATGAGTCACAGTAGAGCCTTCTGAAGGCTTAATGGGTGTTTAATTATTTTTAGGTGGCATTTTAGAACACAATATTGATATATGTGCTTCAATATGCCCTTGGAATCACTTAAAACTGAATTTTCACACAAGACTTATGCAATTCGAAAAAAAAAAACACACCTTTTTCTTGCTTTTGAGGAGCTCGATATTGAAAATAAATTATCTTTGTGATTTCATATCTTCAATAACTGAAATTTGGCACTGTAGTAACCCTATTAATCATCTTTCGAATGCCATAGGTCTGATATGATTTGGATTCTTCAAGACAAAGTTATGTCCAATCTCCCACAATGACCTAATTATGGACTTGTTCAGTAGAGCGAACTTGTACGACGTCCCACGTGTCACTGATTCATCCTTTGGCTCTAAAATTGATATAAAGTAAGCTACAGTCCGTGTACTTGTTGTCACTTTTTACATAATTCCAATCCGATGCTCAGAGAGAGAGTTATGATTATTTTCCCACGGTCACCTCTTTGAGATGGAATTCGGGATCCTAAAAAAACCCTAAATTCCACAGATCATATCTCTAAAAATATTGTGAACCAAGATCTGAAATTTGTACAGGAAGTTCCTCAGGATTTCTTCTTCGCTCTATAAAAATTTCAGCTTCTTAAACTTCGTAGAAACAAAATTATAGCGAATATTCCACAATGACCTGTTTTGGGTGAAATTCGAGAGCCTGAAACAACCCTAACTTCCACAGATCATATATTTGAAAATATTGTGTTTTAAGATATGAAATTTTTACACGACGTTCCTTAGGATTTCGGCTTCGCTCTATAAATATTTTTTCTTTTGAACCTTCGTAGAAAAAAAATTTATAGCAAAAATTCCATGATGACCTGTTTGGAGTAGCGAAACCCTAGAATCCAAAGCTCTGATACCAAATGTTATGAAACCAGCTCCAAAAATAGAAGAAAAGAGAGATCAATGCCTTATAAATAAGCCACTTCAAGGGGGAAACCTCCAATACATTACATAAATGAACAATTCTTGGATGATACAAATGACAAAACCTTTTTTCTATATATAGGAGTCCATGGGGCCACAATGTAATCCTAGATGACCTAACAATAATAATGTAAGGGCACAATAATAACAATATGGGGGTTACCAGGGTACAAAAATAACAATAAGGGGGTTACACTAACAACAATAAGGGACTATACTAGTAATATAGGGACCTAACATATTGTTAGTTTATTTTCCTAGATTGTAGTTAAAGTTAGTCTTATGAGGATGGTTGTTTGAAACCTCCTCTATTTTTTTGTAATAATCTATTTTAGAACATAGTTAGTTTAGTATTTAAACCCCTCTCATGCATTTAGAGAAGGGTCCAGAAATTTTTCAAAAATATTTGCAAAGAATGCACTATTATAAGTTTGTGAGTGCTTTGATGAATTAATGGAACACAATCTGTAATCTTTTGACAATTAAAGTTGTTTAACTGATGTTGCACTACTGTACTCTTTAAATTGCTTCATAGTGAAGAGGAGCAGATCAGTTACTGTCAGTTTACATGAGTAGAACTTCGTACATATGATACGTCTTTTCACTTGTATTAAGTCTTGCTTTATAGATTGACAGTCATATCTTTATCACATTATATATTTGAAACGTTATTATAGATGAATGTTACATGCACTTCTGTTCTAATATTTGTCTGTGATTTCTTATTAAATATATAATCACACATATGAATGCGATATATTTTTCACAATTCTTCTAATCAAACTATTTTGTTAGAAGAATCATCTTACATAATTTTCATCTCTTTCAACTGTTAAATAATCTACATTACTAATAGTTGAAGGATATCTCTTTAGATCGCATTAAGTAAGAAACACCTCGGGTATATAATAAAATAGATAGTTTAGATAGATGAATGTGATAGATTAGAATCATTTTCCATTGCATGCTGTATAATCAAAACGCACCCCAAAATCATCCTTATTGGGAAACTGATCCCACTATCCCCAGTCGGAGCTACTACACCAAACGAAAAAGGAGCTGCTTTAAGGTCCAGACTGGGTGGTTTTCCCCCATGTTTTGGCAGTGAAATTCTGAGGCCTCAACACAACCATGGCTTCCAGGATTAGTAACTCAACCCCAAATGTTATAGGGCTTCTAGAGCATTTTTCAAACCAGGGCTTCCAGGACTAGTAACTCACCACCTAGGGCTTCCAGAGCATTTTTCCAACCAAGGCTTTGAGGACTAGTAACTTAACCCACAGTTGTATGCCGAGATTCCAGAGCCTTTGTCCAACCAAGGCTTCCACGAATTAATAAATCAACCCACAACTAAAGGAATCTTGAGAAACAACCAGAAAAAAATCAATGGAAATAAACCCATAATACCATGGTTTTCCAAGAAATGGAAAGGCTAGGAAAATCCACATGCATACCCATGCATGCCAAAAATAGTGAGGAAAACATACATACAACTTGGTACCTACAATGAAATTATGTTGTAGCTGTTGATCCCGATGTCCACCTACGCTTTCGTATTATTCCTTTGCGTTCTTGCTCCAAATCACCAAGTATCGACACTCTCCAAGAGTCCTCCAAGAAAACTCTCAGTATCCAAGAGTATGAGAGAGAGAGAAACAATAATGAGAGAGCTCCAAAAATGCACTAAAAAAAGCTACCAACTGATCCTCAGAAGCCTTTTTATGGCAGAGGCCTCTATTTTCTTCATTTTACATTATTTTCCTTCAATTTCCTCCTCTCATGCAACTTGTGACATTTCATCTCCCTTTTCTCCTAATTTCCATTATTCTCATAAATAAATATGCCAAAAATACTTTTTCCTCTTTAATGCCTTAGCCATAGCCTCTGCCATTTTCCTTAACCATCATAAACCATGTGAACACCCACACTAGGATGTCTTGCCCAACATTCATCTTGGAATATGTTTCCCATCAACCATGGTTATTATTTTAACTTTATTACATGGAATTTTCACCAGGGCTATTACAGAACCCTCCCCCTTGGGGGACACCGTCCTTGATGTTCAACCACACAAATACCTCAGCAACACCATTGAAAATAAAACATACTTCTCATGGAGCTTTATAAAATAGCTCGATGCAATATTTACAATGATCACCCTGTTGAAAATCAAACGAACATGACATCATAACAACATGACAACTATAATGAATTGACACCATACCGCTTATTGAAGCTTTATAACATAGCTCATGGTGGTATTTACATCCATATACATATGTACATACATCCAAACATCACATCAAAACATATACCAAATAATCGCCAAAATATATGCTAAACAAAACCAACATCACACCAAAGTTGCTTTGCCTCAACCAAAAAACAAGGAAGGATACATCACCCGAATATGATCCGCCATCTCCCATGTCGCTTCATCGGGCCTAAAGTGCTTCCATTACACTTTAAATTTCTCTATTGCTCGATTCAGGAGCATGAGCATCTTTTCTGGCTAGAACTGTCCTTTTTGCTCCACCTGCAATACAGATAGGTCAATTACATGGTCAAAATATTTAACATATTTATTAAGCAACGATATATGAAAAAAATCATGGAATTTCCCTGTGGAAGGCAGTACAAGCCGATAGGCCACTGGTCTGATCCTCTCAATGATCCTAAAGGGTCCACAAAACCTTGGTGCTAGCTTGGCACACGATCCAATCCACAAGGATCTCTTCTTGGGCTTGATATGTAAGTACACCTGATCCCCAACCTGAAACTCCTTGAACAACTTGTTCCTATATGCATAACTTTTATGCCTATCCTATACCGCTTTCAAGTTCTTCATGATCACCTGCATTTCCTCTTCCATTTTTGCCAACATATATGGTCCAATTAGTACCCGGTTAACCAAATCACTCCAATGGATGGGAGTTTTGCAACTCCACCCATATAATTCCTCAAATGGAATCATCCTCAGGGACTCCTGATACCTATTGTTGTAGGTGAACTCTACTAGTGGGAGGTACTCTTCCCACTTGCACTGATAATGCAGCAAATACATCCTTAACATATCATCTAATATCATGTTGAGCCTCTAAGTATGTCCATTTGTCTGCGGATGATAAGTTGTGTTAAAGGCCAACTTGGTGCCAAAACATGCAAACAAATCCTTCCAAATTTTGGAAGTAAAATTTGCATTCCTATCAGACACACTATTCTTCGAAACACCATGCAATCTGACTATGTCTCTTATACACACCTATTCTACATCCCTAGCTGAATAAGTAGTTTTTACTAGAATGAAATCTGCAACCTTGGTCAACCTCTCCACCACAACCATGAAGGAATCATGTTGTCTAGATTTATTCGGCAAACCTGTGATGAAGTCCATGGGAATTACCTCCCATTCCATTATGGAATTACAATAGACTATAGCAGTCAACTTGGATTCTTACACTCTACCTTAACCATATGAAAATCCAAAAATATGGCTACCAACTTTGCCACATCCCTCTTTAGATTCAGCCAATAGTAGAATATCTCCATTGCAGTCAAAGTCTTCTGATAGCCTGGGTGACTCAAATATGGTTTCGCATGAAACTCCCTCAAGATCACCTTATTGAGCTCACTATTTTCTGGTACATATATCCTCTCTCTAGATATAACCAATCCATCTGTTGTGAGACGATAGTTTAAATCCTGTACACTTGCACCTGTACCTACACATGTACCTGCACTGCCACCTGTACCTATACATGTACTGCCACCTATACCTATACATGTACCAACACCTGTACCTATAAAAAGACCTGCACCTGTAACAAAACCTGTACCTGTACCTATAACAAGACCTGCACCTGTAACAAAACCTGTACCTGTACCTGTGCCAACACCTGTTCCTATACTCTGCTGGAAATTTTGCACAATCTCCATATACCTATGATATAGATGACCTACTTGCAAGATCCTATCTTGTAAGTCTGTCCCATAAGAGCTCATAGCTACTATGTGATTTACCTGTACCTTCCCGCTAAGATCATCTGCGACCCTATTTTCCTTTCCCTTGATGTACCTAATCTCGAAGTGAAACTCGTTGATCATGCCCAACCATATAGCCTTCCTCGTGTTCAAATTTGGCTGGTCAAACAAGTACTTCAAACCAATGTGATCACTCATAAGTACAAACTTCCCTTCAAGAAGATAGTGCCTCCACATCTTGAGTGCATGAATTATTGTTGCTAGTTCAAGGTCACGTGTCAGGTAGTTTTGCTCATGCTCATTTAGTTTTCGTGACTCATAGCACACCACCTGTCCGTCCTCCAAAAGGAATCCACCAAGTCCTCTCCCACAAGCATTTGTGCACACTACAAACTCCTTATCTAAATATGAAATCTTTAACACTGGAGCATGTGTCAACAACTTCTTAAGTTTATGAAAATTGGCCTCACACTATTTTGTCCAATCGAACTTATTACATTTCCTCTGCAATGATGTGATCAGATAAGCAATCTGTGAGAAGTTCTTGATGAACCTCCTGTAATAACCCGCCAATCCCATGAATGATCTCACCTCATCTACACCCTTAGGAGCTACCCACTCCATGATGGCCCTTATCTTTTTTGGATCTACTGCAATTCCCTCCTTGGAGACAACATGTCCCAAGTAGTGTACCTCAGTATGGAAGAAGTTTCATTTGCTGAACTTAGCATACAATTGATGCTCTCTCAACAACCTCAACACTGATGCCAAATTCTCGATATGCTCTTCCTCATTTTTAGAATACACCAATATGTCATCAATAAACACAATCACAAACTTGTCCAAATAAGGACAGAAAACATAGTTCATCAAGCACATAAATGTAGCTGGGGCATTATTCAAACTGAATGGAACTACAAAAAACTCATAATGCACGTACATGGTCCTGAATGAAGTCTTGTAGAAGTCCTGATTTTTTATGCAAACCTGATGATAGCCCAATCTCAAGTTGATCTTAGAGAACATTGTTGCTCCCTTCAGCTGATCGAACAAGTCATCAATCCTCACTAATGGGTACCTATTTTTGATGGTCACTTAGTTCACCTCCCTGTAGTCACTGCACAATCTGAGAGTGCCATCTTTCTTCTTCACGAACAATGCTGGTGCACCCCATGGTGATACACTTGGTCTAAAGTACCCTTTGTCCAAAATTTCCTTCAACTGAAATTTCAACTCTACCAACTCTGATGTAGTAATCCTGTAAAGTGCCTTTGATGTTGGACCTATCCCTAGAATCAACTCAATGGAAAAGTCTACTTCCCTATGTGGTGGAAACTCTGATATTTCTCATGGAAACACATCTTGAAATTGATGAAAAATTGGATACCTGCTCAAAACATCTACATCCTCAGCCTCATTACCATTATCACTAGAGATATGAACTGCAAATAGTACACATCGTTTCTGATCTGAAAGGACTGTATTAGTTTGCTGTGCTAAGTGTCTTTTCAATTACAAAACATGTACATATTTGTCTCCATTTGTTTGCTTAAGGATTGAGGAATTTAACCATGAAACATAGATGAATTTGTGAATTATAAGCATGAAAATAAGCCTAAATAACACTGAAAAATAGTGTATAATAGAGAAATAAAACCACACATAAGATTTACACAGCAGGCATGATGAAGCAGTTCACCCCTCTTGGGATACATCTACTGCTCCAACTCCCAATTACATGTCCATATTTCATTATGCTCAAAGTTTTGCAAGGAATTGTGTTTACAAGCCTCAATGGCTAATTTATCTGCACCAGTGGCTCCAGAATGCTCAAATTGGTCTAGGTAGACTCTTGTTTCACCAAAATTGGTCACAAATTGACCCTCCTAACCTTTTTCCCAATAACACCTAAAAATCCTCCACTAAATGTGGAGAACTGCACATAATTGCGGTTAAAAATAGAAAAACCTTTGAATTTTAGTGGGCGCACTAAATTCCCGCCAGCATAAACCGTAACATTAATTTTTATGGTTAAGGGGAGGGGGTGACCACATACCAACCCCCGCAATCCCCGCGGCTAGGCTAACTACCGAGTGGAACTCTGCTTAGAACTGAAGTTCGCTCTTTAGAAATTGGAGTTAGAACCGGGGTAACTCCAAACCGTCGGAGAAGTTGTGGTTATCGTGTTAAGTGATCAGGTTGGCAGTTAACGTTTTAATGCCGCAGTGTTTATCCACCGTAGCAAACATTATATGTTGCAGTTTTTCAAATGGTAACATGTGAACACTTCAATGGGGCCGCTGGTGGGTTGGGACCGCCGACGGTTGCGCACCTTCCCCCATATACAATAGTTTTAAAACATATATAGTGTTGGCGCCCTATAGGGGTAAGAATCATGGTATAACAGATTTGGTGGAGAGTCATGCGGGCGTGCTGGAGCTCGCGGGGTCAAACCCCCTGGACCTCAACAAAATTTTGATCAATCATACATGGGACATGTGGCAGCCTCAGGGCTGGCCACGTGTCACCCATTCATTGGCTCAAAATAAAACATACAACCACATCAATGAATCAAAATGCACCACTTGGCAAAATATCATTGGCTTGGAAAACATAATATTCTCAGGAATATTCCTCTTTTGCTGACTGGTCATCCCAGTCAAACCTGTCGCAATTTTAACTATTTCAGAAATCGATCTGAACGCGATATATAGCTCATACAACGTCGGTTTTTCGAACCGTTTGCTGCGCCAGAATTAGGAAGAGGAGATCTACCCAGTCCCTTAGGTTCAACATAGTTTCAAGCACTTTCAATTTTGAGAAAAATTCATGAACCCCTGATCACTTTCCTATGACTGCACTTGGCCTGCATGGATGTCACCATCCTAATTGATGTGGATTTCTTCGTTCTTTGTAAGACTCTTGGTTCCCCATTGTTGTCCAAGAACTCAATAGCCTTGTCATAGCAATGTACCTTTTTCCTCTGAAGATATAACCAATCCATACCCAATAACATATTTTATGAACCCAATGGAAATATGTTCAAGTGCGTTGATGTAGGCATACCATTTAACTCGAATACAAAAGCTCTTACCCAATGGTGAACTCTTTTCTTCGTACATGTGGCCAAATGCATAACCAAGACTCTACATGCATTTCTTTACTCAAAACACATTTATCCACCAAGTCAAGATTAATATAAATATAGTCAGATCTAGGGTCAATCAAAATAGAAACAAATTGATTACAAAGCTTACCGTCCATCTGAATCATAGAAGCATGATGATTTGCTTGCATTTTATCCACAATTGCATAAATCCAAGGAATGTTATGCCCAACATCTACTGCTATCTGTGCCTCATGCATACTATAGATATATGGCCTGCCACCCTAATTTTGTGGGAAATGTCTCCTACAATGATCCTTGTCACAAGTCCAACATTATACAGGGTTCCACCACTCATCCTTATTCTCCTCCTCATAATGAAATCCCTGTCCTCTGCCAGATGTATTGAACTTCTTAGGTGGGGCATCATTCTCCTTGTAACCTCTATCTTGAGGCCTTGCTCGCTTCTTGTCCCATTTTTCTTTATTCTTATAATTACCTCTCCAATTTGGCTTGGTTTCTGATATGCACTTTGATTGTTAATAACAATGCTTGAGTTTCCGGATGGCATCCTCTAATGATCTAGGCTCACTGAACTTAATCCTATTTTGTATACAATTGGAAAACCACTAATAAATATATGAATCTCGGCCTTCTCCTCCCTGAGGTAAGGCACATACCTCAGTAACTCCAAAAAACTACTAGTGTACTTCTCGTCTATCATGGAACCCATCTTCAACTCATAAAACTCCTTTGCCATGTCATCATAGTATATCTCTAATAGATAATTCTTCAAGAATAGCCTTTTGAACTCACTCCAAGTCAACTCCTCCTCATAAATATCTCTGACGTTCTTCACATCTTCCCACCAAATGTATGCTGTACCTCTAAGGCTTAATGTCGCTATCCTAGCTTTCATATTTTCCAAGTAATCATGCAATCTGAAAAAATTCTTAATGCCAAGTAACCATCTCTCCATCAAATGTAGGTGGTTTTTTCCTTTTTAAAATATTCTAGAAAATATCCCATGTCATTCCTACTATAAGGATGATTACGACGAATATCATGATGCTTATCTGAACTAGAACTAGAACGATACCTGTGTCTATCACCTCTCCTATCGGGAGTTTCCAACAATCTGCCATCTTTGACCGTGCCATCCTTGTCTGACCTGTCACCACCGGGAGACCTACTGCCATATGCTCCATTGGTTCCATCCTCTTGCCCATGGCTAATCGTAAGTGGCCCTTGTTTCTGCAACTATGAAAAACTTTGAAGAATGGTTGCATTAACCTCTGCTTTCTTTTCTTGTGCATGTACAAGTTTATCATTGTCTACCTTACAAATCCTTATTTTCTCCTTTAGGCTTCTCAGTGAATTTTCCAAATCAGGTGAATGTCCAACATCATGTTGCTCATATGACTCATAGGGATAATCTCTGTAGTCTACGATTGTACTATTCATCTTTGATTTCTTCCTGCAATGTACAATATGTCAGTTAAACCAATTCATAAATAAAACAACATACCTTAGTGTAATTTGGGGAGGATACATTCTGCAAGATCAACCAATCAACAAAATACATGCACATACATAATTATTACAATATATAAACTCATAACACATGGTATACTAGAGCATAACCATCATTCTAGTTGGATTCCATTCATGGATCCATAACCATACCAATTACACAACATGACCTAATGCATAACCATACCAATGCAACTTGTCCATACCCATCACAAGCATGGACCATACACCAGCATAAGTGACATGTAACCAAGCGTGAATGACAAATGCATGTTCAACATATAACATCACACAAGAAACCATGCACATAAACTACATAAGCATGACCAATATATGACCTAGCATACACAAGTAATGCATATATAACATCTAACAATATGTAAGCAATGTGCATGCACAATACACCAACATGAACAATACATAATCAGTCATACACACATGACCACATGTTGAAAACAACATCATTAAATCTTCCATGGTGACACCCTTGTCACCACGGAAAACACAACACAGATGCACAAACACATACACCATAGGTATAATAAACACATAAGAAATCAACAAATTCATGACCAACACACTGCCCATCCAGTACAATGGTTGAACCATTCTTTGATACCACTCTATAACACCCTCTTCCCACATCTACCCAAGTAACTCACCAACTGGGGTAAACATGTGACGAGAGGCTACTAATATGAGATTCAATCTCCTATATGACTCTGAGGAAGTGGAACTAACGGAAACATGACAAACATACCTTACACTGCATCATTGACATCTCCAGGAGGTAACCCAAGCTTCGAAGGCCCTGTTACCTAAGGGAGAACTAATTTTTAATCCATTTCAGGCTTAGCCGCAGGCTTGCAAGTGAAAGGGAGCAGTTATATAACCTTAGCCGTGGGCTTGCATTGTCAAGGCCACAGTTATGGCCCAAAAAGTTTAATACTGTGCCTGCAGCTCCAGGATTCGTGCCACATTTTTAGCCCTTGAGCCTAGGTCACTACCCAAAAATTATTGTAAATTCAAGAGAGGGTAAATAACATTAAAATAAATACATGGAAGCAATCACATCATCAGGATCTCATCTGACCCCACCTAGTCACAACAGGATTTTCTTTAAACATGTCACAAACATTGCATCTACAGGTGTAAACATCAGATTTAAACATGGGGGCCTATTATGAATATGAGAATAGCTAATAATCATTGCTACCCTAGATAATAAGCTACAATACAATATATTTTACCATAGATACATTGGGTATTCATTTGCTGGTTAAAACATAGATAGAGCCATACATCATCACAAATCAAATACATGCTTATAACCAACATAATAATGACATTAATACAATGGATATAACAACAAATAAATCCATACATAAACAAATACATTTGATATCGAATAATAGAGGAATCAACTCTTCATTTATGAGTGTAAAACCCAACTAGAGATGGGACTTCCACGTTCCACTTGACCATAGATTGGCTGAGCCAAGTCTCACTTTAGCCAATCACCCATGTTCCATATTCCAAGCATGAATGTGGGACTTTCTCAAACAAATCAATCAACACCAAACCAAGGCTCCAAAGACCAAATCGTCTCAACCCCCAAATCAGCAATTCCACCTCACGGTCGTACATCACTAAACATCACAGATTGATCTCTATCCAAGTTGTTCTAGGGCTCCAGAGTGTTTGTTCGAACCAGGGCTTCCAAGATTAGTAATTCAACTCCAAATGTTACAGGGCTTCCAGAGCATTTGTCCAACCAGGGCCTCCAGGACTAGTAACTCAACCCACCTAGGGCATCCAGAGCATTTTTCCAACCAAGGCTTCCATGAATAGTAACTCAACCCAAAGTTGTCTGCCAAGCTTCCACAACATTTTTCCAACCAAGGCTTCCAGGAACTAATAAATCAACCCACACCTAAATGAATCATCAGAAACAACCAGAAAACAATCAGTGGAAATAAACCCAGAATACCATGGTTTTCCAGGAAATATCAAGGCTAGGAAAATACACATGGATACCCATGCATCAGAAACTAGTGAGGAAAACATACATGAAACTCGGTACCTACAATCAAATCTAACTATAGGTACTGATCCTGATGTCCACCTAGGATTTTTTGCTCTTCCTTTTCCTTCTTGTTCCAAATCAACAAGTATCCACACTTTCCAAGAGTGCTCCAAGAAAATTCTGAGTATCCAAGAGTATGAGAGAGAGAGAGAGAGAATAATGAGAGATCCCCAAAAATGCACTAACAAAAAGTACCAACTGATCCTCAGAAGCCTTTAATAGAATATGCCTCTATTTTCTTCATTTTCCATTATTTTCCTTCAATTTCCTCCTCTCAATCAACCTGTGACCTTTCTTCTCCCTTTTCTCCTAATTTCAATTATTTTCATAAATAAATGTGTTAGAAATAAATTTTTCCTCTTTAATTCATTAGCCATATCCTTTTCCAATTTCCTTAGCCATCATAAACCATGTGAACACCATCACTAGGATGTCTTGCCAAACATTCGGCTTGGAATACGTGTCCCATCAACCGCGGTTATTATTTTAACTTATACATGGAATTTTCACCAGGGTTGTTACAAAACCTTCCCCCTTAGGGGACACCATTCTAGGTGTTCAATAACACATATACTTCATCAACACTGCTGAAAAGCAAACATATTTCCCATGGAGCTTTATAACATAGCTCAATGCAATATTTACAATGATCACCCTGCTAAAAAGCAAACCAACATGACATCACAACAACATGACAACTATAATGACATGACACTATACCACATATTGGAGCTTTATAAAATATCTCATGGTGGTATTTACATCATATGCATATGTACATCCATCCAACCATCACATCAAAACATATACCAAAACATCACCAAAACATATGCTAAACAAAACCAACATCACACTAAAACTGCTTTGCCTCAACTGGAAAACAAGGAAGGATACATGGCCTGCATTTGATCCGCCATCTCCCATGTAGCTTCATCAGTCCCAAAGTGATTCCATTGCACTAGAACTTGCTCTATTGCTCGATTCTGGAGCATGAGTGTATTTTTCTGCAAAATGCACTGTGGTTCCATATGGAACTTTCCTTCTTGCTACACCTACAATACATACCAGTTAATAACATGATCAACATCTTTAACATATTTCTTAAGCAACGATATATGAAAAAATTCATGGACTTTCACTGTGGAAGGCATTGCAAGTCAATAGGCCACCGGTCCAATCCTCTCAATGATCCTGAAGGGTCCAAAAACCTTGGTGCAAGCTTGGCACATGATCCAATCTGCAAGGAGCCCTTCTTGGGCTTGATACACGAGTACGCCTGATCCCCAACTTGGAACTCCTTGAAAAACATCTTCCTATCTGCATAACTCTTTTGCCTATCCTGCGCTGCTTTCAAGCTCTACTTGATCACCTGCATTTCCTGTTCCATTTTTGCCAACATATCTAGTCAAATTAGTACCCTGTTAACCAGATAAATCCAACTAATGGGAGCGTTGCAACTCTGCCCATACAATGCCTCAAATGGACTCATCCTCAATGACTCCTGATACCCATTGTTGTAGGTGAACTCTATCAGTGGGAGGTACTCTTCCCACTTGCACTGCTAATTCATCACATACATACTCAACATATCATCCAATATCTTGTTGACCCTCTTAGTTTGTCCATATGTCTATTGATGATAAACTGTGTTGAAGCCCAACTTGGTGTCCAAAACTACAAACAACTCCTTCCAAAATTTGGAAGTAAAATTTGCATCCCTATCAAATACAATCTTCTTCAAAATACCATGCAATCTGACTATGTCTCTGATAAACACCCGTGCTACATCGCTAGCTGAATAAGTGGTTTTTACTGGAACGAAATGTGCAATATCGGTCAAATTGTCCACCACAACCATGATCGAATCATGCTGTCTATCTGTCTGCAGCAAATCTATGATGAAGTCCATGGAAATGACCTCCCATTTCAACTCTGGAATCGTAATCAACTGTAGAAATCCACCTGGAAGCTTACATTTTTCCTTAAGCATTAGACAATCTAAACATCTAGCTACAAAATCTGCCACATCCCTCTTCCAATTCAGCTACTGGTAGAATATCTTCACTGCAGTCAAAGTCTTCTGGTAGCCTGGGTGGCCTGAATATGGTTTTTCATGAAACTCCCTCAATATCACCTTGTTGATTTCACTATTGTCTGGTACATATATCTTGTCTCTAAATCTAACCAATCCATCTGCTATGAGACGGTATTCCAAATCCTGCACACTTGCACACCTGCACCTGTATGACTACCTGCACCTGTACCTCCACTGCCACCTGTACCTGTACTACCACCTGTACCAAGACTTGTACCTGTAACAACACTTTTACCTATACTCTTCAGCAACCTGTGCACAATCTCCATATACCTGTGATCTAGCTGAACTTCCTACAAGATGATATCCTATAAGTTTATCCCATAGGAGCTCATAGTTGATATGTGATTTACCTGTACCTTCCTGCTAAGAAAATCTGTGGCCCTATTTTAATTTCCCTTGATGTGCTTGATCTCGAAGTCAAACTCGTTGATCGTGCCCAACCATCTAGCCTCTCTGGCATTCAAATTCGGCTGGTCAAACAAGTAACTCAACCTGATGTGATCACTCATAAGTACAAACCACCTGCCAAGAAGATAGTGCCTCCACATCTTTAGTGCATGAATGATCGCTGCTAGCTCAAGGTCATATGTCGGGTAGTTCTGCTCGTTCTTATTCAGTTTTCGTGACTCATAGCACACTACCTGTCTGTCCTGCATAAGGACTCCACCAAGTCCTCTCCTGCAAGCATCTGTGCACACTGCAAAATCCTTATCCAGATATGCAATCTTTAACACTGTAGCATGTGTTAATAACTGCTTAAGTTGCTCAAAACTAGCCTCAAACTCTTCTATCCAATCAAACTTCTTACCTCTCCTCTGCAATGATGTGATCGGATAAGAAATCTGTGAGAAGTTCCTGATCAAACTCCTATAATAACCTACCAATCCCATGAATTATCTCACCTCATCTACACTCATAGGATCTACCCACTCCATGATGGCCCTTATCTTTTCTGGATCTACTTCAATGCCCTCCTTGGAGACAACACGTCCCAAGTAGTGTACCTCAGTCTGGAAGAAGCTGCATTTGATGAGCTTAGCATAAAAATGATGCTCTCTCAAACCTCCTCAACACTGCTACCAAATGCTCAACATGTTCTTCCTCAATTTTAGAATACAATAATATGTCATCAATAAACATAATAAAAAACTTTCCCAAATAAGGACACAACACATTATTCATTAAACACATAAATTTAGCTGGAGCATTAGTCAAACTGAATGGAACTACAAAAAAAACTCATAATTCCTGTACCTGGTCCTGAATCGGTCGTGTAGATGTCCTGCTCTTTGATGCGTACCTGATGATAGCCCGTTCTCAAGTAGATCTTAGAGAACACTGCTGCTCCCTTCAGTTGATTGAACAAATCATCAATCCCCTGTAATGGGTACCTTTTTTTGATGGTCACTTTGTTCAGTTACCTACAGTCAATGCACAATGTGAGAGTGCCAGCTTTCTTCTTCACGAAAAACACTGGTGCACCCCATAGCGATACACTTGGTTTAATGTAACCTTTGTCCAACATTTCCTTCAACTACAATTTCAACTCTACCTACTCTAGTGTACTCATCCTGTAAGGTTCCTTTGATGCTGGAGCTACCCCTCGAATCAAATCAATGGAAAAGTCTACTTCCTTGTCCGGTGGAAACTCTGAAATATCTAATGGAAACACATCCTGAAACTGCTGCAAAACTGGATACCTGCTCAAATCATTTACATCCTCAGCCTCCTTACCTTTATCAATAGAGATATTAACTGAAAATAATACACATCCTTTCCTATGGCTGTGCTTGGCTTGCATGGCTTTCACCATCCTAACTGATGTGGATTTCTTCTTTCCTTGCAAGACTCTTGGTTCCCCATTGTTGTCCAAGCACTCAATAGCCTTGTCATAAAATATACCTTGGTCCTGTGAAGATATAACCAATCCATACCCAATATCATACTGTATGAACCCAATGGAAATATGTTCAATCGTATTGTTGTAGGCATACCATTTAACTTGAATTCACAATCTCTTACCTAATGGCAAACTCTTTTCTTCGTACATGTGGCCAACTTCACTAACCAATATTCTGTATGCATTGCCTTACTCAAACCACATTTATCTACCAGGTTAGGATTAATATAACTTTAATTATATCTAGGGTCAATCAAAATAGAAACAAATTGATTACAAATCTTACCGTCCATCTGAATGATAGAATCTTGATAATATACCTGAATGTTTTCCACACTTGCATAAATATAAGGAATGCTATCCCCAACATCTCCCACTATTTGTGCCTCATGCACATTGTAGATTTGTGTCCTATGACCCTAATTTTGTGGTAAATATCTCCTACGATTATTCTTGCCACAAGTCCAACTGATCTAGGTGGATCGAACAGGTCCAAGTACAAGTGGCTGAAGTACAAAGGCTCAAAAATCAAAGTTTCTAGAATGTGGCAAACTTAATGTCAAGTTGAATATCTCGTCTTTCTAGTTCCAACGTCTCAGACGAAACTCAATTCTGACTCTGTATGGAGGATTTAGGAGCAGTCAAAGTTTGAGGGTTGACTTGGTGACTTGGCAGGCGTAAGGAGGATACAAATTTGTTAAAACTCGATCACCAAATTTTAGCCAACTCCAGCCAGATTCTGGGCGAATTTGTGGGTTCCTTAATTTGACTCCTTCAGTCAAATTTATGAAGATTTAAAAATCTGCAGTTTGGTTATAAGAATAAAAAATATATATTGAAAAAAGGCAAGGTAGTCCATGACCCCCGCCCTACCCATTGGACCACACAACAAAATGTTATAATAATAGTGGCGGGCAGTGGTCGTGACCCTGCCGCCCGACCACCCCACACATTACGGCAACCATATGTTATATATGGTGGCAGGGGTTGTGAAATTGTTGAGGCCTTAGAATTTCGTTGCCACAACATGGATGAAAACCACCTGGTCTGGACCTTAAAGCAACTCCTTTTTCGTTTGGCTTGGTGGCTTTGATTGGGGATAAAGGGATTAGTTTCCGAATAAGGATGATTTGGGGTGTGTTTTTTTAATATAACATGCAATGGAAAATGATTCTAATCTATCACATGCATCTATTTAACACTATCTAATTATACTATATACCTAGCATGTTTCTTCCTTTATGCGATCTAAAGATATATCCTTCAACTATTAGTAATCAAGATTATTTAACAGTTGAAAGAGATGAAAATTATGTGAAGATGATTCTTTTAACAAAAATAGTTTGATTAAAAGAATTGTGAAAAGTATATCGCATTCATATGTGTGATTATATATCTAATAAGAAATCACAGGAAAATATTAGTACAAAAGTGCATTTAACATTCATCTATGATGACGTTTCAAATATATAATGCAATAAAAAGAAGACCGTCAATCTAGAAAGCAAAAATTATTACAAGTGAATATAAGTACCATATGTATGAAGTCCTGCTCATGTAAACTGAAAGTAGATTATCTACTACTCTTCACTTTCAAGCAATTTAAAGAGTACAATAGTGCAACACCAGTTAAATAGCTTCAAATGTCAAAAGATAACAGACTGTGTTCCATTAATTTATCAAAGCATTCACAAACTTACAAAAGTGCATTCTTTGCGAATGTTTTTGAAAAATTTCTAGACCCTTCTCTAAATGCATAAGAGGGGTTTAAATACTAAACTAAATATGTTTAAAAATAGATTATTACATAAAAATAGAGGAGGTTTCAAACAACCATCCTCGCAAGATAAACTTTAAGTACAATCTAGGAAAATAAAGTAACAATATAACTATGAATTCTAATATTTCATTTGGATTCGATCCCGAAGTTGACAAATATCTAGCATGGGTTTGAGCTGAGCTGACTGCAAAATTATTGATCTGACCTGTCCCTTGAATACCTCATTTGAGAGCGCTGGCTGTGATCTTTTTGTTGAATCCGTTAAAGACTACAGGGTTTGGTATTGATGATAAGGTTTGATCAAAAAATTCCAATAATTTTCTTGATCAAACTTATTTACTTTTTTAATCATTTCTTCATGCATTTCTGTCTTTTGTTTCCACTACGTTTCTAGTTGGTGGGTTTTTGAGAGCACTTCAGACGTGCACTCTTTGATAAGTTCTGATTTCAAAAGCTTTTCATGTTGGCAATATGATGCTAAATGTTGTCCTTGATGGAAACCTACTTAATGAAGATGTTCTTGATGCTTGATGAGTTTATTAATGATGTAAATCTGATGTTCTACAAGTAGCTCAGAAGTACCAGAGAAGGAAATATTAGTAAGGGCCAAAGCAATGATGAAAAGTGTGTGTTACAAGGCATACATGGGTTTGTCAAGAAGAAAGCGCGTATGCACGTGGAAAAATACGTGCCAAGTCGCGTATGGTATTTTGCGCTCCAAAATTAGAATACCAAGGGGCATTACCATGGTATTGACCCATTGTATTGAGCACTGGATTGTCTATTTGATCCCGTCCAGGAAAACCATCGGAAGTAATGTGGTTTTGACTCATGGTATTAAAAAAGGCTAAATCTATATAAGGAGAAGAATTTTTCATTGAGCAATGGGTGTGCATGGGTCTGGGCTTTAATGAATACTTCACTCTGAAGTATATCTGCATGGTTGAACTCTGCTCTTAATTGATAGATCTGAATCTATGATGCATCTATGAACATAATGAAGGTTCAAGATCTCTAGATCTTGAAATGGTGAATCTCTTGGATGATCTGAAAAGAAGTGATGAAGACCTGGCGCAAATCTGTTGAAGAAGTTGAAGAAATCTGGTAAGTTCATAGATCTAGTCGGATCTACAAAATTTATCTTTTATAGATCTATAAGCAGGTTCGTTTCGTGAAAAGCGCGTGTATAGGCGGCTCTATTCAGACAAAAGCGTGTATGGGCTGTTAGGGTTTTTTTGATAAGTTGCACAAATGTATACGCGGGTTCGCTTCAGTAAAATTGCGTGTATACGCGGGTTTGTTTAAGGAAAATTGCATATGGTATTTGAGTTGATGGTTGCTCAAAAGATAATTGAGGTTACGCATTTAAATTACGATCACGGGCTATCTTTGAGATGCAGTTACAGGTGGTTTCAACTGATTACGTGATGAAATGAAAAGGGATGTTTGTTGATAAGTGAAGAATTGTGTTGAAGGCTGTTTGATCCAGGTTGAAAATTGATGAAGCGTGGTGCGGTGGTCTTTGAGGTTGAAGCCTTGATCAGGGTAGTAAGCTCCCTTCAATTGAAATTTCCAGTAAAAAGCAGGCGGTGTTGTAGCTCTCTTCAATTGAAATTTAGTATGAGAAAGGTTGTAGCAACCATAGCGGTGGAGTGCTGCGTCTTCCGGTATAAGTACGCACCATCACATGATTGTAAAGTTTTCTTTATTATAAATATTGAAGGCGAGGCACAAATACGGTGGTTTTCTCGAATTGGGTTTCCACCTAAAAATCCTGGTGTTCACACATGTTGCCTTTATGTGTGATGATTATTACGTTCTTTACTTTGTTCTTTTGTTTCTGAAATATCTGATAAATGAAGAATGCAATTATCTGAGTTAATAATTGAATGCATAATTAGATCTCTGTGCATACGCGAGTTTTGTAAAGGATATTCGCGTATATACACTAGTTGGCTTCTGAAAAGTCGCGTATGGGTTTTTTAGAAAGGAAAAGTAAAAAATTTTATTATATGCATTAAATACAGATTCACCCCCCCCCCCTCTCAGTATTTTTCCAACAATTTGTATCAGAGGAGGTCCTTCTGAAAAAGCTTAGCCGCTAGAAGGAAGATCAAGCAAGATGAGCAATCATGAGGGAACAACATCTATCAAGCCCCCGCTCTTCAATGGAAGCAATTTAATCTTCTGGAAAATGAGGATGAGATCCTATCTTCAGTCTATGGGAGCTGATGTATGGGCCATTGTGGAACAAGGATATCAATATCAAGCTGCTACACCAATAGATCCAACTGAAAGGAAGAATTATGAATCAAATTCAAAAGCGGTCAATGCTATAACAAGAAGTCTAACTGAATCAGAATTTGTCAAAGTCATGCAGCTGAATACAGCAAAGGAAATATGGGACAAAATCATTCTAAGTTATGAAGGCGATGCAAAGGTAAAAAGTGCAAAACTCCAAACTCTCAGAATTGAATATGAAAATTTAAAGATGCATAGTGATGAGAGTATTGCCAGTTTATTTTTACGTATTGATGATGTTGTAAATCGTATGAGAAATCTGGGTGAAACAATATCCAACACTACTTTGGTTGAGAAAATTTTACGATCGCTAACGGAAAAATTTGAATCAAAAGTTTCTGCCCTTGAAGAAAAACAGGATATTCAAAATCTTTCCGTGGTGCAACTTCATGGCATACTGACTGCATATGAAATGAGAAGAGGAGGACCATCTGAAGTCAAAGAAGCTGTTTTTAGAGCTTCTAGAAAAGGGAAAGGAGTTCAAGAAGCAGAAGGATCAGGATATATTTCGGAAGAAGATGAGGCAAATTTTGTAAAGAAACTTCAACTTGGTACAGAACGGTTTAGAGGTAAGCTTCCTTTCAAATGTTTTGATTGTGGAAGAGTTGGTCATTATGCTGCTAAATGTCCTTACAAAGAAACACCTGCAAAAGGAAAGGAAGTAGCAAGAAGGAATAAGAACCGGTCTAACACTAGAAGAAGTTACTATACTCATGATGACAGTGATGGGGGATCTGATAGTGAGGAAGAATGTGAACAAGATCTTAGACTTCTCATGGCATTTGAATCTAAGGAAGAAAAGGATACTTTTGTGGATGCTCTGGAGGACAACGATTTTCTTGAAGAGAACAATCAACTCAAAATACGCTTAGAAGAAAGCAACATTCTCTTAGAAGAATGTAAAATTCTCTTAGAAGAAAGGAAAATAACCATCGAGACTCTGGAAAAGCAGGTTGAAGAAGCAAAGAAACATAATGAAAAATTAGAATGTGAAGTGGTAAGTGTAAGAAAAGAATTTGAGAAAGTAAAGAATCTAAATTTTAGATTTGCTAAAGGATCTGAAACCTTAGATGAGATTATCAAGGTACAACGTTCTCCTCTTATAAAGACAGGTCTTGGATACACGGGAGAGTCCTCTCAAGCTTCAGCACCAAATTATCTAAAAGCAGCTACAACTGGTTTACAAAATTCTGCCACTCAGCCAGGGAATAAAGAATATTTACAGGTAAAGCATGATCATCCTAATGCAAGGAACACTAATAGGAATATCTTTCAAAGAAGCACCAATCAACAGGTAAATTCAAATAGAAGATTTCATGATCGTAGAAATTTCTTCTTCAATGGACAATGTTTCTCATGTCACAATTTTGGTTATAAAGCTGCTCAATGTGTTGCATATAAAACCATCATGACAAGAGAAGCAAGAAAGAAAAGGATTGATGTTGAAACAAAGAAGAATACCTATAACAACTTTTCTCCTCTTCTAAATGAAGTTGAATGTGCTTATTGCAATAACTTTGGCCATGAAGATTCTGATTGCAGGAGCAAAGTGCAGCCAAAAGAGCATCTTCCTTCAAAATCCAAAATATGGAAAAAGAAGGAACCACAGGTTGAAAATTGTGGCATAGCGTTATTTGCGGAAGGTGAAGAAAATCAATGGTACATTGATAGCAGATGCTCAAGACACATGACAGGTGATAAACACAAACTTCGTGCATATAGTGCTCTAGAAAAGGAAAATAAAGTTACTTTTGGAAATGATACTCCTACTGTAATTAAAGGAAA
The DNA here is from genome assembly GCA_034641835.2 of Pinus albicaulis. Lineage (NCBI taxonomy): Eukaryota > Viridiplantae > Streptophyta > Pinopsida > Pinales > Pinaceae > Pinus > Pinus albicaulis. The sequence continues at coordinate 5,391,887 of CM076583.1, read as the reverse complement.
AGGGTCTGTGTTCCTAAAAGAAAAGGTGAAGGCTAATGATGTCATGTATGTGGATGGATTAAGGCATAATCTATTAAGTGTAAGTCAAATGTGTGATCAAGGAACTGAAGTTGTCTTTAGTTCAAAAGAATGTGTGGTTCGTGATCTTGATACGGGTAAAACAATTATAAAAGGAAAAAGAACTCCAAGCAACCTGTATGTATTGAAGAATTGCAAAGAACAATGTTACTTGAGTAAATCTTCAGAAAACTGGCTATGGCATAGAAGGTTGGGGCATCTAAGCTTCTCTAAAATCAACAAATCAAGCAAACTTAATGTTGTTCGTGGTCTTTCCAATATTTCTCTACCTGAAAGTATCATATGCAAATCCTGTCAATTCGGTAAGCAAACCAGAGTGCAATTAAATGCCAAGGAAGGATCGTCAAGTAAGTCTCTCGAACTCATTCATACTGACATATGTGGACCTATGAGGAAAAATTCACCACGTGGTGAAGAATACTATATCTTATTCATTGATGATTTCTCTAGAATGTGTTGGATTGGGTTGATCAAACACAAAGATGAAGCATTTGAAAATTTTCAGATCTTCAAAGCACTGGTGGAAAATGAATTAGATCTAAAAATCAAGTGTCTTAGATCTGATCGAGGAGGAGAATATACATCAAATTAATTCTTTGAATTTTGTGAACAACATGGCATAAAAAGACAGTTTTCTGTAGCAGGCACTCCACAACAAAATGGCGTAGCAGAAAGAATGAATAGAACGATTCAACAAATGGCTAGAGCTATGCTTGATGATTCTGGAACACCTGACACTTTTTGGGGAGAAGCAGCTCACACAGCAGCAAATATTCTTAACAAGGCACATGTTCGGGTAAATAGTGATAAAACTCCGTATGAACTATGGTATGGTAATCCTCCTTCTGTGAAGCATTTTAGAGTTTTTGGAAGTAAATGCTTTATCAAAAATAATGATGAAAAGCTTGGCAAGTTTGAACCCAGATCAGATGAAGGAATATTTCTTGGTTACTCATCTACAAGAAGAGCATACAAATGTTACAATAAAAGGCTTCGAAAGATTGTTGAATGTATTGATGTTGTTATTGATGAGTTTCCTGTAGCTCCTAAAGAAGAAAAACACACAACAGATGAAGATGATGGTGATTTTTGTCCTTCTGCATCAAATAGAAATGATATAGACAATGGATCCAATGAAGAACCAAAAGATGATTTATCTGAAAAAGCTCCATCCAGATATGTTCAAAAGAATCATCCTGAATCTCAAATTTTGGGAAATAAGGAATCAGGAGTACAAACAAGGAGGACTCTTGTGGGATCTTCTAGCTATCTAGCATTTCTATCCACAATTGAACCACAAAATGTCAATCAAGCTAGCAAAGATGAATGTTGGATTCAAGCCATGAATGAAGAGCTTGACCAAATTGAAAAGAATGACACTTGGGAATTGGTACCAAGACCACATGATAAAAATGTCATTTGAACTAAATGGATATTCAAGAACAAGTTAAATGAGAATGGGGATTTTATAAGAAACAAAGCTAGATTGGTTTGCAAGGGGTATACTCAACAAGAAGGAATAGACTTTGAAGAAACTTTTGCTCCTGTAGCTAGACTTGAAGCCATAAGAATGTTTCTTGCTTTTTCAAGTTTTCAACAAATCAAAGTTTATCAAATGGATGTTAAATATGCATTTCTCAATGGTGATCTAGAAGAAGAAGTTTATATAGAACAACCAGAAGGATTCATTTTGGGAAATGATAAAAATCTTGTTTGTAGACTTAAAAAGGCTCTATATGGTCTCAAACAAGCTCCAAGGGCATGGTATTATCGTCTTGACAAATATCTTCATCAACAAGTATTTTCAAAAGGGTCTGTTGATAGCAACTTATACACAAAAATTGAAAATGATAAACTATTGATTGTGGTTGTATATGTTGATGATATCATTTTTGGGAGTAATGAAGAATCTATGAGTCAAAACTTTGCTTTTGTCATGCAGAAAGAATTTGAAATGTCCTTACTTGGAGAACTAACATTCTTTCTTGGCTTGCAAGTGCATCAAACTACAGATGGTATATTCTTATCACAAGAAAAATATCTTAAGCAAATTCTGAAAAATTATGGCATGGAAGAATGCAAACCTGTAAGTACACCAATGATCACCGGATGTAACCTCAGTTCTCATGATGATTCTCCCACGGTGAATCAACCAGAATACAGATCAATGATAGGTAGCCTACTTTATCTCACTGGGGACTAGACCAAACATTATGCATGCGCTTGGGATTGTTGGACGATTCCAAGCTAATCCAAAAGAATCTCACCTTCAGGCTGTCAAAAGAATATTCAAATATCTACAAGGAACCCAAGACTTTGGACTTTGGTATCCAAAGAATGCTGATCTTACTCTTCATGCTTACACGGATGCAGATTGGGCTGGAAATGTTGATGATCGGAAAAGCACTAGTGGTGGTGCATTCTATATGGGGCCCCGGTTGGTGTCTTGGTTCAGCAAGAAGCAAAATTCTATTGCCTTATCTACAGCAGAAGCAGAATATGTGGCTGCCGCGTCTTGTTGCACTCAACTCCTTTGGATGATGCAAACCTTGCAAGATTTTCAAATCAAATGTACACCTCCTATCTCCATTATGTGTGATAATACAAGTGCCATCAGTATCTCAAAGAATCCCGTTATGCATTCAAAGACCAAGCACATTCCCATCAAGTATCACTTCTTACGTGAACAAGTGCTTGAACAAAAGGTGAAGTTGGAGTATGTTCCCTCCAAAGAACAAGTTGCTGATATATTTACCAAACCTCTGCCCAAGGAAGCATTTGAATATCTCAGACAGAAGCTGGGAGTAGTCTCTGCTGTGAAGAAAATCAGAACTGCTTAAATTTAGAAGATTAAATTGGATACGCGGGTTTCCTGACATACAGTCGCGTATATACGCGATTTCATACAAATAAAACCGCATATGGTTGGTTGCTGACAAATTCTGTTTGGAGTCAGCATTTTTTAGCACAACTGCAGCACTGTCTGATATCTCTAATGGTGTATGGTATCTCTGGTGAAATTTTATCTCTTATATTTCTGCTTCATTCTCTGATATTGGGTAAATATGCCTTGATGATCTTCTGTTGAAAAGTGTTCAGGATGCACAAGCTAAGGGGGAGATGAAGGAGTAAACTGATGTACAGGTTTAGGGGGAGCATTAGCCTTCCTGAGTATTATGCATTATTGGCTTATGATTCTGAAATATGATCTCTCTTGAGGTCCCTCTGATATTGGTTATGAAAAATCATATTTGTAATTTGATGAAAAGTTCATGATGAACCCTATGATGTAAAATTGTAATATTCAGTCATGTAAGGACTTGTTCTAATTTGTAAACCCACTTGGTTGGGTACTTGAGTTAAAATGTGTAAACCCTCTTGGTTGGGTCTTTGAGTCTCATATGTAAATCCACTTGGTTGGATCTTTGATGTAAGTTTGAGTCCTTGGTGATAGGAAGGTCATAGAGTCATGTACTTCATTGAAAAGTATATTTGAACATTCAGCATGAACTCAGGGGGAGCATGGTAACTTCAGTGCACATCAGATTTACAACGCTCTTCTATCTACATGAAAAGAAAAACCTTGTGTTGGTTTTTATCCGCCCTTTTCCCTTTATGTCAAAGGGGGAGAGTGACATGGTGTTTGAATAGGGGGAGAATATCTGTTATGGTGATCAAACACCATCATGGTTGCCATCAAGTCCAAAGGGGGAGATTGTTGGCAATATGATGCTAAATGTTGTCCTTGATGGAAACCTACTTAATGAAGATGTTCTTGATGCTTGATGAGTTTATTAATGATGTAAATCTGATGTTATACAAGTAGCTCAGAAGTACCAGAGAAGGAAATATCATTAAGGGCCAAAGCAATGATGAAAAGTGTGTGTTACAAGGCATACGCGGGTTTGTCAAGAAGAAAGCGCGTATGCACGCGGAAAAATACGTGCCAAGTCGCGTATGGTCTTTTGCGCTCCAAAATTAGAATACCAAGGGGCATTACCATGGTATTGACCCATTGTATTGAGCGTTGGATTGTCTATTTTATCTCGTCCAGGAAAACCATCGGAAGTAATGTGGTTTTGACTCATGGTATTAAAAAAGGCTAAATCTATATAAGGAGAAGAATTTTTCATTGAGCAATGGGTGTGCATGGGTCTGGGCTTTAATGAATACTTCACTCTAAAGTATATCTGCATGGTTGAACTCTGCTCTTAATTGATAGATATGAATCTATGATGCATCTATGAACATAATGAAGGTTCAAGATCTCTAAATCTTGAAATGGTGAATCTCTTGGATGATCTGAAAATAAGTGATGAAGACCTGGCACAAATCTGTTGAAGAAGTTGAAGAATTCTGGGTAAGTTCATAGATCTGGTCTGATCTGCAAAATTTATCTTTTATAGATCTATACGCAGGTTCGTTTCGTGAAAAGTGCGTGTATACGCAGCTCTATTCAGACAAAAGCGCGTATGGGATGTTAGGGTTTTTCTGATAAGTTGCACAAGTGTATACGCCGGTTCACTTCAGTAAAGGCACGTGTATACGCGGGTCTGTTCAAGGAAAAGCGCGTATGGTATTTGAATTGATGGTTGCTCAAAAGATAATTGAGGTTCTGCATTTCTGTTCTGAAGTCTGGGCTATCTCTGAGATTTTGGTTACAGTGGTTTCACTGTTCTGACTGATGAAATGAAAAAGGATGTTTGTTGATAAGTGAAGAATTGTGTTGAAGCTGTTTGATCCAGTTTGAAAATTGATGAAACGTGGTCTGCAGTGGTGCTGAGGGTTGAAGCCTTCAGTCAGGGGGTAGTAGCTCCCTTCCAGGTGAGGCTGGTAAATGAGAGTAGGGTGTTGTAGCTCTCTTCCAGGTGAGGCTGGTAAACGAGAGAAGGTTGTAGCCTTCTGCAGGTGGGTGCCTGCGTGCTGGTATAACTCTACACCATCACATGATTGTAAGAAGTTTTTCTTTATAATAAATATTGAAGACTGAGACGACGGCAGCGATGGTTTTCTCCCGAATTGGGTTTCCACCTAAAAATCCTGGTGTTCATGTGTGTTGCCTATGTGTGATGATTATTCTGTTCTTTCTACACATGTTTACTGTTTCCTGAAATATCTGATGAATGAATAATGCAATGATCTGAGTTAAGAATTGAATGCATAATTAGATCTCTGTACATACGCGAGTTCTATAAAGGATATCCGCGTATATACGCTATTTGGCTTCAGCAAAGTAGCGTATGGGTTTTTAGAAAGGAAAAGTAAAAGTTTTATTGTCTGCATTAAATACTGATTCACCCCCCCTCTCAGTATTTTTCCAACATTTCAAATGCGGATTCAGTAATTTCCTTTGTTAACTTTGATGCTTTCGCTGCTGCTTTCTCTGATTGTTTTATCTATGCTTCCCAATCCCTAAATAATATTACCTTGTGGAATTTATCTACCTGGGGTAGATCAGCTTCCTTTCCTGAGCCTGATGCTTGCCATTGAAGGTGTTCATTGATTTTGTTCTCAATCTTCTCACACTCAAGTTTATGGCAAGCCACTTGCTGGAGCAGTATTTTACTTGAGTCACAATAAGAGCTAGTGATAGAAGCTTGTTGGAAAAATGCTTCTTGTTGCTGCTTTGGCTTAGCATTCATATCCAATGCTTCCTTTATGAATTTTTCTAGCTGTGGCTGGCATTGTAATCTGTTTATTTATGCTTGCAGTTGTGTTTTCTTTTCAGTAAGTTGTACCTGATGCTGTAATTTTAAAATTTCAAAATCCTTTTGAAATTGGGACATCTTCAATTCCATTTTATCGTTGGAGTTAGACTTTTATTGCTCTAATAGTATCTCTAACTCTTGTATTTTATCTTCTTTCTTCTTCAGTAACATTTGAACTTCATTGGACTTATCAATAGTGGAAGTAGCATATGCCCCTGCAAACTGTGATAGATTGGTTAAATGTTCAGTAGGATCAACTAGAGGATCCTTCCATAAAACGTCAATAGATTCATTTGTAAGACTTGAGACTATATCATCAATTCTTCTCCTTTTTCTCCTCTTGACTACATCCTTATGACTAGGACTGTAGAAGACATCCAGTGAAAAGATTTCCTCAACTTGTAAAACTATCTGCTCTGTAGGATAAGTTGGAATGATCTCTCGATCATGAGTTTCAGGAACTTGTTGTAGTGGAGTAACATTTTCCACTAATTTTTGAGAATGTTCTGGCGTTCAAAAACTGGTAGATTGATCACTATTAGGATTTATTTGAGGTGTTTTTATTGCCTTAGAAAAGTTATCCCATTCACTCTTCAAATCCTTTGGCCGAGATTTTTCTGACTCATCAGTACCTTGGCTGTGCTGAACTTCTTGGGAATATGATTCTATTCCATTACTTCTTCCTTTCTCTTGCATCTCAATCTCTTTGATTACTTGATTAGTTACCTTTTCTGGGTTCTCATTTCTGTTTTCGGATTCATTTTCAGAATGATCTGAACTCTGAGATTGATGTTATGATTTCCCTGAATCATCTTTAGATATGTATTTAATTTCATTATCCAAGCTAATAATTGGAGTTGGTCTGTTAACATCTTCAATAGTCAATAAATCTAGAGCAATCCTTTCTAGTCTCTTGTTTCTGTATGCTTGGAAGGCTTCCAAGTCATCTTGATTGAGTTGACTGGATGAAAAATTTTCAATACTTTGAAAGAAATAATCAAATCTATCTATCTCTTTCACAAAAGGCTTCAATTTGAGCTCTGTGATGAATTTCTTAATCACATCATTGGGTTCATATGACCGCTTTTGCATTATAGTCAAATTCAACAAATTGACATTTGAAACTTCTTTGTAGGCCTGACCAATATCAAAAAGTGCAAAAGTATTGCACTGTAAAGGAAAATTAGGCCAAATGACCTTCTTAGCATCTTTAAGATGTTTTTAAATACCATATAAAACAAGTTGGTAGGCAATCTATGATCCAGGTGGATATCAGTGGCCACCCACCTATTCCATTTGGACTCGTACCATCAATTCTTTCAACTTTTCACTTTCAGCACATATTACTATTTTTAGCAGGTTTTCGGGTCCTGCATTACTAGATCCGATTTGGTGCCCTAATGATCTAGGTGGATATTGGTGGCCGCCCACCTATTCCATTTGAAACGGCACCATCAGTTCTTTCAGTTTTTCAGTTTCAGCACAACTTACTATTTTTAGCAGTTTTTCGGGTCCTAAACTTTCCGAGCCATTTTGAGGCCCTAAATCACATTTTTTGGGAAAACCAGGAGCCAAAAATTTGTACTCGAATAGATCTTTCTAACAAGGTATGGTGCACGTCGAGATCGTATGCCAAAGTTACGTCCCTGGGAAGTTGAAACACCAATTTATCCAAATGGGGCCCATAGTTTTGGTGCTTCATCTCCTAGGGTTAGGTTTTTGGACATTTAGAGTTTTCCATTGTTTCTAAATAATAAATAGGCCCTCGAGCCTCATTGTAACATAGTTTAGAGGGATGTAGCCACCATATCTCTTCTCAGAGATAAGCTACCAACTCCCTAGCTATTTTATTTCCATTATGTCTGTAAACATATTTCTATTATTTTATATTGATGAAATGAAGGATTATTTCCGCTGCATCTCTGTCTTTATGTATATTTCTGTATTTTATTGCGTTCCTCCATAAATCCGGATCAGCGGTATCAGAGCGAGCTTCTCTTTCTATGTTTTTCTTTGCATTTCCCCTGTTGGTCAATAATTGTAAGATGAATTGTCATTGATGAAAATATACTTGAGGAGCTCTCCAAATAAAGGCTACTCTATCACACTACTTTCATGACGGATCCTTATGACAAAGTCACATGGCACATCATCTTCTGCACTAAATATTTTAAGGACAATCACAATAAAAATGGCGTTTTCACCATCTTAGAGACATCCCTTCATTATGAACCTTATACCATCTGAAAGAAGATTGTTTCCTCTTTCCAATTCCAAGGAGCCCTTACACACCTCCAAACTCCCTGTGGTGAGAGAGAAATCCAAATTTTAAGTTGAAATGTAATTATTAAGTATTGGAGCAGACATGTACTTGGCCTCTTATGTCGGCCTACCTATAGAAGTGGTGGCTTTTCACATTAGCCACAATACCTCTATATATAACAGCTTTGTACTCATTCTTCAAAACACAGCTTGGTACTCATTCTTCAAAACACAGCTTGGCTATACATACACAGATAATATATGTTAGTTCACATCTCGTGAACAAGACTATTACAGTGAAAAATAAAGAAAGATCATCGCAGATCTGTAACTCTCAAATCTATATTAGTTTCAGACCTGTGGAATTATAAGGTATACAACAATCTCGGACGTGTGGAAGTGTGTGGGGTATATAACAATCTCAGACCCTAATTACAGTATCTGCAGAGGCTCAGATCCTCACAATACATGTTGTGGTTTCATGTTTGGGTGGTGATGCTTTGAGCTGTGGTAACTTCGAACTATAAGGTGCCATCTTCATTCAAGTATAGATTCTGGGGTGGATCTGTGAGTATGCTAATGCGATGGAGCTCAAATCTGTGGGCATCGGATTGGCTATTACTACAGTGCATGACATTTCAGTGATTGTGTGGCCTTTGAACTATGGAGCTGTGACATTTTAGGACTATGTTGTATCTACTTCATATACTGCAGTGGTAAAGATCCATTGTTGGTGCAGAATTTAGACTAAGTATAGTAAACACCTTGAACAGTGAAGGACTTACAGTGAAGATAATTACACCTGAATAGTGAAGCAAGTTAATTCTGAAATTGAAGTCAACACACAGCAAGGTGATTGGGTAGTGGAGCATATTTGAAGTTGACTGGACAGTGAAGTCAGTGAAGAATTTTGGAAGAAATAATACAGTAATGAATATGTCAAGAACATTCAAGTAAGTACTATTCACATTCTCTATTAAACCAAGCAAAGAAGGATTGGTGTCCTTGGAGTAGGAGCTCCTAAACACAAGGTTGGTGCCTTGAGAAGATATGGCCAAAGCCCTAGAGGTCGGAGCCTCATCAAAGTCCAAGTTGGTGCTTGGCAACAGGTTGGTGCCTGTTTCATTAAAAGGGTTGGTGCCCTCAGTCATCTATTGTATACTATTATTAGAAAGAGGATTGAAATTATTATTAATCCTTAATATTATCATTATACACCTCTCTGTCTGTAATTGTGTAGAATCTAACTGACAATAATTAACAATTGAAAAGAAATACTGATTCACCCCCCTCTCAGTATTTCCAACAATTGGTATCAGAGCCAGCTTCTTCAATATCAACCTAACAGCTGGAAGAAGGATTCTTAGGCACAATGAAGAACATGGAAGCAATAGGGAAACTACCTATCTTTGATGCAAAAAATTTTGGTTTTTGGAAAAAGAGGATGTCCTACTATCTAATGTCTCTTGGTCCTGAAGTATGGCACTCTGTTCTGGATGGGTAGAAAGCTCCTGCCAATCTTCCAACTGATCAAGATGAAAGAAGAGCCTACATTGCTAATTCCAAAGCTTTAAATTCCATCACTAGTGGAATTACCGATTCCGAATTTACAAAAGTCATGACTTGTGACTCAGCCAAAGAAGTATGGGATAAGTTGGTTTCTCTATATGATGGTGATTCCAAATTCAAGAAGGTAAAGCTTCAAACCTATAGAAGACAATTAGAGAGTCTGAAAATGGATGATGAAGAAGATATTGCATCATATTTCCTCCGAGTAGCTGAAGTGGTTAACTCTCTTAGAGGACTAGGAGAAAATATTGAAGAAAGCACCATTGTTCAAAAAATCCTGAGATCGCTTCCTGACAGATTTGACTCCAAAGTAAGTGCCATAGAAGAAATGAAGGATCTAGATACTCTCAAGATGGATGAATTCCATGGAATTCTCATTGCCTATGATATGAGGAAAGGGATTCCAAATTTCAAAGAAGCAGCCTTCAAAGCCTCAAGATCTACAAAAGAAGGAAAAGGATGGAATTGCAATAGCGATGAATCTGGTACTGAAAACGAATTAACTCAATTTGTACGAAGACTAAAAAGGGGTTCTAAGATAAAAGGTATAAGTACCCTCTTATTTGTTTCAATTGTGGAAGAATAGGTCATTACGTTGCAAAATGTCCCCATAAACATGATAGCGATGATGAAAATGACTCTAAAAGGATGATGTACAAAAAGAAAGGGTTTAATAATAAGAAATTCTTCTCCAAACAAGATGAGTCCGATGAAGATGAATTTGTAGTCATAAAAAAGAAATCAACCAAAAATATGCGTCATCACAAAGAAAGAGATGATGAATCAGATGAGGAAAGTAATTATGTTGGAAGCAAAGAAACGTTATTCATGGCATTTACAAATGATGATGACTCAAAACTGGAAGATGAAAGAAACATGGATAGATTGCTAATGAGTTCCATTGAAGAAAATGAGAATCTACAAAAGAAGATAATTTCTCTCAAAATAGAAAGAGAGGAAGCAAAAAGAAGGGAAGACTTCTTGAACATTAAGCTAAAAGAGAAGGATGATATCTGTGAAAAACGTGAAGCTGAAATAGTATCTCTAAGAAAGGAATTAGAGCAATTCAAAAGGAGTTGGCAAATCTCTCTAACTCTTGACAACATTCTTAATACTCAAAAACCTCAACACGACAAGTCTGGAATTGGTTTCAAAGGAGAATCATCAAGTAAAAAGAATAATGCCAAAAGTTATGCTGATGTACTCTCTCGCCATCCAAAAGAAGCAAAGTCGCCTCGTCAAGAACAAAGTCCCATCTCAAAACCAAGAATTGAAGAAAGAGAAACTCCAAGGAAGAATGTTGGTTCAAGCTATGGATACTACAACATGTATCAAACTATTTTTCTTGGGCATTGTTACAATTGTAAAAACTTTGGGCATTAAGCTAAACATTGGAAGGCTCATAAGAATGAAGCACCAAGATTTAAAAATCAAACAAACCAACTACATGGTCCTAAAGAGCAAGGAAAAATCAAAACTTACAATTCCTTTGTTCCCTTGGCTAAGTTTGATTCGTCTTGCTCATTATGTGATAATTATGATCATAATGAAAAAAATTGTCCTCTCAAAAGGGAGAAAGATAAAAACATAAATCTCAAAAATGATAAATGTGGCCCAGCTCTATGTGCTCATAGTGAAGAAAATCATTGGTTCGTGGATAGTGGATGCTCAAGACATATGACAGGTGACTAAAAGAAGTTTATCTCATTGAACAAGAAAAACGGAAATGTATCTTTTGGAAGTGGATCCACTAAAATCACTGGAAAAGGAACTGCTACCCTTGTCAATGGACTAGGAAAGGCTCAAAATACCTTGCTAGTAGAAGGGCTCAAACACAATCTCTTAAGTGTTAGCCAGATTTGTGACCAAGGAAATAATGTTGTCTTTAGTACAAAAAACTATGAAATAAGAGACTCATCCTCGGGAGAACTTATGGTGAAAGGAGTAAGAACACCAGATAATGTTTGCATACTCACTAGAATCGAAGAAGATAAATGCTACTTAAGTCAAACAGATGAAAGTTGGTTATGGCACAAGCAATTGGGGCATACAAGTTTTGATAACCTAGTCAACATCAGCAAAATTAATGCAGTAAGGGATATTCCAAAAATGTGCAAACCAAATAAAGTTGTATGTGGCCCATGCCAACATGGAAAGCAAACCAAAACTAGCTACAAAACTAAGGAGTTCTCAACAACAAAACCTTTGGAAATCATTCATGCAGATTTGTGCGGGCCAAGTAGAACTCCAGCTCTTCAGGGTGAAAGGTACTTTGCTCTATTTGTTGATGACTATACTAGAATGATGTGGATATATTTCATAAAATATAAATCCGAAGCATTTTAATGTTTTAAAAATCTTAAGGCTCTCATTGAGAATGAGAAAGATTCTAAGATTAAATGTCTTAGAACGGATAGAGGAGGAGAATTCAACTCAAAAGAGTTTGATGAATTCTGTAAAGAGCATGGAATCGAAAGAGAACTCTTTACTCCTAGGACACCCCAACAAAATGGAGTAGTTGAAAGAAGGAACTTAACCATTCAAGAAATGGCAAGGACAATGCTACTAGCAGCTGATTTGCAACCAAAATTTTGGAGAGAAGCAGTTGGCACCGCAGTTTATACCTTAAATCGAACTCAACTAAGACCAAATAATGAAAAGAATCCTTATGAATTATGGAAAGGAAGACCTGCTTCAGTAAAATATTTTAGGGTTTTTGGAAGCAAATGTTTCATAAAATTAAATGATGACTCACCAGGTAAATTTGATTCTAGAGTTGACGAAGGAATGTTTCTTAGATACTCCACTAGGAGCAAAGCTTACAAATGTTACAACTATTGTCTACGAAGAGTAGTGGAAAGCATTGATGTGAAGATTGATGAAGGCCTTCAGGAAAAAGGAATTGAAGATCATGAAGTTGAGCCTTTCTTTGAACAAAGTGAAAAAGAAGAACCTGAAAAAGAAGAGGAGAATGAAGAACCTCAAAGTGAACCTCAAAATGAATCTTCACAAACTCCCTCCAAGATCAAGTTTATTCAAAGATATCATCCAGAAGAACAGGTCATCGGAAATATAGATGAAGGAATCCAAACTCGAAGAAGGATGATAAGCACCCCTAGAAAAGATGATGTGGCTCTATTATCTTTAATAGAACCTGAATTTTTTTCTCAAGAAAGCAAATATCCTTATTGGATAAAGGCCATGGAAGAAGAAATGTCTCAAATCTAAAAAAATGAGACTTGGGAACTGGTACCTCGCTCAAAAGATAAAAATATAATTGGAACAAAATGGGTATTAAAAAAAAAGATGAATGAAGATGGACAAATCATCAAAAATAAAGCTAGACTTGTCTGCAAAGGATACTCGCAAATCGAAGGAATTGACTTCGAAGAAAACTTTGCACCAATAGCTCGAATGGAAGCCATAAGAATATTTTTAGCATTTACTTGCTCAAAAGGATTCAAGGTTTATCAAATGGATGTAAAATCAGCATTCCTGAATGGAGATCTCAATGAGGAAGTTTACATGGAGCAACCAGAAGGATTTGATCTTGCTGAAGGAAAAGACCTTGTATGCTAACTACAAAAGGCCTTGTATGGATTAAAACAAGCCCCTAGAGCATTGTATGCAAAGTTGGATCACTATCTACAACAAGAAGGTTTCAAAAAGGGAGTGGCAGGTAGCAATCTCTACATGAAGATGGACAAGGAAAAAATTATGATCACTCTTGTTTACGTCGATGATCTAATCTTTGCTAGCAATGATGAAGAAATGAGCCATGAATTTGCTCTAAATATGTCCAAAAAATTCGAGATGTCAATGATTGGTGAGTTGTCTTACTTTCTTGGGCTACAAATATCTCAAACCTCTACAAGCATGTTTATATCTCAAGCAAAATATCTTAAAGACATGCTCAAAAAATATGGGATGGAAGATTGTGCACCTATGAGCACACCGATGACCACAGATTGTAAATTAAGCAAAGATGATGATACCCCTCTTATAGATGCAACTCTTTACACGTCAATAATTGGAGCTTTCCTATACTTAATTGCTACAAGACCACATATTGTGCAAGAAGTAGGAGTGGTAGCAAGATTTCAGTCAAGTCCTAAACAATCCCATCTAGCAGCTGTGAAGAGAATTCTCAGATATCTGAAAGGAACGATTAATTTCGGTCTTTGGTATCCTAAGAGTTCAACTTTTATTGTGACAACTTACTCTGATGCTGATTGGGCTGGAAGCATGGATGATCGAAAAAGTACCAGTGGAAATGCATTCTTTATGGGAGACTGTCTTGTATCTTGGCTTAGCAAAAAGCAATCATCTATATCCCTTTCTACATCCGAAGCCGAATATATAGCTGCTGCTGATTGTTGTACACAAATTCTATGGATGAAGGAAGCCTTGAAGGATGTCAACAGAGAAACTAAGCAACCAATTACTATTTTTTGTGACAATACCAACGCCATCAGGCTTTCAAATAATCTAGTGATGCACTCAAGGACCAAAAATATTCCAATCAAATACCACTTTCTCTGTGAACAAGTTGTTGAACACAATATCAGTTTGGAATATGTCAATACAAAAAAGCAAATTGTGGATATCTTTACAAAACCCCTTCCATGAGAAGCATTTGAGTATCTTCGCCAAAAGATGGGGGTCATTGCTCTTGCATCACATTAAATCAAGCATCATGTCAAGGGTGCAGTATGACGGGGGGAGCAACATGACAAGGAGAGCAGCTCAATAGGAGGAATACTTAGGCACCCCCTTTGTCATTGATGTCAAAGGGGGAGAAAATGTTGGAATATTTCCATCAAAGACAAAGGGGGAGATTGTTAGTCAATAATTGTCAGATGAATTGTCATTGATGAAAATATACTTGAGGAGCTCTCCAAATAAATGCTACTTTATCACACTACTTTCATGACGGATCCTTATGACAAAGTCACACTGTCCATCATCTTCTGCACTAAATATTTTAATGACATTCACAATAAAAATGAGGTTTTCACCATCTTAGAGACATCCCTTCATTATGAAACTTATACCATCTGAAAGAGGATTGTTTCCTCTTTCCAAGGAGCCCTCACATGCCTCCAACCTCCCTATGGTGAGAGAGAAATCAAAATTTTAAGTTGAAATGTAATTATTAAGTATTGGAGCCGACATGTACTTGGCCTCTTATGTCGGCCTACCTATAGAAGTGGTGGCTTTTCACATTAGCCGTAATACCTCTATATATAACAGCTCGGTACTCATTCTTCAAAACACAGCTTGGCTATACATACACAAATAATATATATTAGTTCACATCTCGTGAACAGGACTATTATAGTGACAAATAAATAAAGATCACCGCATATTTGTAACTCTCAGATCTATATCAGTCTCGGACCTGTGGAATTATAGGGTATACAATAGTCTCGGACGTGTGGAAGTGTGTGGGGTATATAACAGTTTTAGACCCTAATTACAGTATTTGCAGAGGCTCAGATCCTTGCAGTACATGTTGTGGTTTCATGTTTGGGTGGTGATGCTTTGAGCTGTGGTAACTTTGAACTATAAGGTGCCATATCCATTGAAGTATAGATTCTGGGGTGGATCTGTGACTATTATAATGTGGTGGAGCTCAAATCTGTGGGCATTGAATTGGCTATTACTACAATGCATGACATTTTAGTGATTGTGTGGCCTTTGAACTATGGAGCTGTGACATTTCAGGACTATGGTGTATCTACTTCATATACTGCGGTGGTGAAGATCCATTATTGGTGCAGTATGGTGCTAGATTGATGGTGCAGAATTCAGAGTAAGTACAGTAAACACCTTGAACAGTGAAGGACTTACAGTGAAGATACTTACACCTGAATAGTGAAGCAAGTTAATTCTGAAATTGAAGTCAACACACAACAAGGTGATTGGGCAGCGGAGCATATTTGAGGTTGACTGGACAGTGAAGTCAGTGAAGAATTTTGGAAGAAATAATACAGTGATGAATATGTCAAGAACATTCAGGTAAGTACTATTCACATTCTCTATTAAACCAAGCAAAGAAGGATTGGTGTCCTTGGAGTAGGAGCTCCTAAACACAAGGTTGGTGCCTTGAGAAGATAGGGCCAAATCCCTAGAGGTCGGAGCCTCATCAAAGTCCAAGTTGGTGCTTGGAAACAGGTTGGTGCTTGTTTCATTAAAAGGGTTGGTGCCCTCACTCATCTATTGTATACTATTATTAGAAAGAGGATTGAAATTCTTATTAATCCTTAATATTATCATTATACACCTCTCTGTCTGTAATTGTGTAGAATCTAACTGGAAATAATTAACAATTGAAAAGAAATACTGATTCACCCCCCTCTTAGTATTTCCAACATCCCCAACGCGGTCAGGGTATAAGGAGTTCAGGCTCGATATGGTTGAACCCTTGCAAGATTAGCATCGCAAACCCCGACGGCCTCCCATGGCGAAAGAAAAGAAAGACGAGGGAGAAAGAGATCCTATTAAATATTGCTTGAGGAGGCCCTCAAGAAACAAAGGAATGCGATGATGGATAACTTTGCTTAGATCCTTCAACCACTTCCCACCTATGGCGCATCTACATCCAACTGCCACTCTGGAGGTGCCACTCCCTTCAAGGTGTTATTACTCCACCAGATTCCCAAGGCTGAAAAAGGAATCCCAACAGAGGGAACCACAAACCAAGATTTTGACTTGATAGCTAGCCCTATCAATCCGGAGAGGGCTCTCTCCAAAAAGGGTCACATCCAGGAGGGCTGGAGAAATTAGGGTTTTTAGGCTAGATAATGAGTACAAGGGGTTGTTTTTATTTTTGGTTTGGTTGGGTAAATTAGTAGATAATGAAAATAGATCAAGGAAAGGCTAGGTATGGGCAAGAGACAAAAAGGGTTGCAGGGAGGAATGGGGCAAGGTAGGTACAATGTCAATCACTTGAGGCAAATGGTTATGGGATGGTTCAAAAAATGTAAGAAGGCTAAGGGAAGCATAGAAGATGAATTTCTCTCAGACAGAAGACATGAAACAAATTATGACCAGTTATCCAAAATAGAGCATGACTAGCATGAATTCTGATTCTCACACTTATAAAAGATCATATCATAGAAATGGAAAGGAAATGAAAAATAAATTCACACATATGTAACTAAAGAGGAAACAATGAAGAACATTTAATACCACAGGTATCCCATAAATATAGCTGCAAATCCTCTTGTATTAATGGCCAAAACTGAGTACAAAGTCTCCTTGATCAACTAAGAAAAATGTAACTAATTCCAACCCTTGACTCCTATGAAAAAATGAGCTAAATAGACCTCAAAACCACCTCCACTCATCCATAGGGGTCAAATTCACGAGATGAGAGAGATATTACATAAAAATCTGAATTTATAGCTAGAGTGTAGGATGAGAAAAGTGACTCATCCCTATCTCTAATGAACTGATTCATTACACCTCAAATGGTTGACTTACCCAATGTAATTATGCTAGGTAAAAGTAAAAACATGATATTTACATTCATCTTGACCATTTACATAAGTAAATTTCTCATTTCCTAAAGTAAAGTCAAACTGGGTCAAACTTCAAAATTTCTGAAAACTGTGTAAAATGCATTTTTCTTGTGAAATGCGCAGCGTCCAGGCAGAAAAATTGACCTCTGTTCAAGGCTAATTTTGAGTGCCTTCCCAGTGTCCAAATCAGCTCCATGATAGCTCATTGGGAATATCTTTGAGTATAGTTTCCAAAAAATACCTCCATTTTTTAAAATGGTGCTCATTTTCCCTGTCAAAAACCTGTTCTCCCAAGAATGGTAAACGCGCAGTGACCATGGAGATTTAGAGGTAGAAACATGAAATTTTTATGGTTTTTTATGCTTTTGATGGACTGGTTCTCCTAAAAAAACTCTGAAACTTTCTAGGGTTGATGTCCTGATCAATAAAAACCTGTTACTAGTGGCCATTTGTCAGTTTGAGGTTCCAAAAAAGAGTGTAGTGTCCAGGCATTTAGGAAAATATCTGCGTGCAAAAATACTCAAAAACACATAAATGAACAAAATTTCAAAGTGTGCCAAAATTTTGTCAAAATTGTGAGGGTACTTGCTCATAAAGTGTTTGAGGCATGGAGTGACACCTCAGAAAGTATGTCTAACTTCTCTTTCTCTCCTTGCTTGGTCAAATATTCAATTTTAACATTGGCTCTTTTGATCTTGGCCAATGCAATTCTCTCTTTTCATGCATGAAGTTTGACCCTTGTCCTCAAAAAGTCATTGTCTTTGTTGGCCTTCTCTAGCAACTTCTCCAAATTTAGATTGGCTCTATCAAGCCATGGTTCCCTGTTCTTGCTGATTTCTAGGGAAAGCTGTTCATTTGGTGTGAGCTGGTCTTATAGGTCAAAATCCTTTTGTCTCTCTACGGATAGAGCTCTTTTTATCCCTCTAGTCCTTGGTCTCTGTCTTGGAGGCTGATCCTCCTCATCATCAGGTTCACAAAACCTTTCCAATGTTTCCTCAAGCAAGGCTTTAGCTTTTTCTGCCTCTTTTTGTGCTTTGATACACTTCACCTCATTGATGGCCTGCTTGGTTTTTAGCTGCTGATTTTATTGCTCAAGGAAGTCAATCACATACTTGGCCATCTCAAGATTAGTCCGAAGTTCACTAATCTTTGCCTCTTTGCCTTTTGTTACTGCATTGGTGATTTTGTCTTCATCTTCCTCACCTAAGTCAATCAACTGAAATTCTTCTCTGTCTCATGATATCCCTCCTCATCATCAATGTTTGGCTATGTCACCTTTTCCTTACCTTTATTTACCTGTTGTGTCGATGAAGAAAGCATGGACCCTTTCACTCCAAGTGAAGCAAACACATGCCTATAGCCTCTTTGGTAAGTTTTGGGAAATGGCTCAACCTCAGCCAAAGTAGCCCATGTTTCCTCAATATCTTCCTCACTGCGTGATGACTCTGAATCATGGTGTGATGATGATGTAGGGTTATAGAAAGGTGAAGAATAAGGCTCAATATGAAGTGAATGAGGTGAATGAAGCTGACTTGGTAATGATGTATGAAAAACAGGCTGAGATGGAGGGATAGGTGTGGGAGGATGAGATGATGAAGGGGCGTTCTGGCCATGATGACAAGGTGGGGTAGTAAAAATTTCATTGGATATGATGGTGTCCCATGGAATGTTCAATTGATCAAGCTGATACATGACTATCATTTTGATGAGGGAGTGGTGGAAAATACTCTGAATTTGATGATCATAATCTCTCTTTTGGGCAATATATGTCATTTTTTAAATGCTACGATAGAGATAATAGGGTATGTGAATCATTCTGACTCTAGTGAAGTGCATGAGGTACCGAATATGATAGGAATAGAGTCTAGAAAACCTTCCCTCACAGGTGAAGTATTTCATGATGATTTTCATCACGGGGACATATCTGTCAAGGAGTTGAGGGAAAGAAAAAATCGTCTTTTTGTCATCCTTGTATCTTGGTTTAAGATATGGCTCATAGAAATAATGATCAAGGTTTCCTTGTTTAAACCGTCTTTCTTATACATTTGGGATCCTTGTAGCAGCTGCAATGATATCAGTGGACATAGTGAAATTAAAGTTGACAAGAGTGACCTGTCTATCATGAAGATTGGAAATGAACAATCTTGTCAACATAAGATGATACTGGATCTTTTGCATTTTCTCACAAAATTCAAAACAACCTGCATGCTTAAAGCATGACACAGTGAGGGGAGATGCCATAAGCTCTCTAGTGGTTGCTGGTTCATGTCTAATGACTTTCCCTCCCTTTTTGTATGGCTTTTTCTTCGGTCTCTGTTCCTCACTAGTACTTATGTTCTCCTCTTTAGCGATAATTGATGTAGAAACCCTAGGGTGATGGAATGAAATGGAGGAAATGTGAAGTAAAAGGAAGTGTTTTGAGAAATGGAGGGAATGGGAATGTGAAGGGAACCTAGGTTAGTGAAAACCTTAGGATTTAGAGGTATTAGGAATGGTATTGCTTTAGGGAATGGGGATATGGAAAAATATATATGGGAATGGGAAGGGAAATATATAACAGTTTAGGGATTAGAAAAATGAGAATTATGGTTTCTTCCTTTAGGAAAACCTTCAAATGATTAAAGCACAAAATATATCAATGAGATGATGGCTAGGCTTTACTCATTGATAAATGGGGATTTGAAGAAAATCTGTGCAGATATTTGGCATTAACTGATGGAGTGGGAGGCTGTAAGAGATTTTTTTTGGGAGCTTTTTGGGTGAACATGCAGCGTCCTGAGCAAACATGCAACGACCCCTTCCAAACGTGCAATGTGTGTTGTAAAAGGGTTTGAGAAATTCAGCCAAACGTGCAACGTCTGTCTCAAATGCACAACGACTCCCTGAAATGCACAATGCCCGTCTCAAACGCGCAGTGACCCTGGAAATTTGCTTGGTTGCTCTCTGAAAATGCGAATTTTCTCCTTTGTTGAGGATTGCTAAAGGATGAATGAAACAAATAGAATTTTCTTTGAGGTTTTGAATGGATTCATAATCTTGTGGATTCAATATATGATTTGAATTACCCACTTTCCTTATGGTCACTTTTTCTTCTCAAACTTTGACACTGATACTCTTTGACCTTTCTAACTTTTTTTCTTTGCAGGTTGATTTAGATAATGGAGCTTGAATTTCTTTTCTTCAGTTTGGCAAGAGTGATTGAGTTGGAAGATAGGGAACAACTTATTACATATAAAAACATAACATTATATTTGAAAAATGAAAAATAAATTATATTTTTGATTTTATATCAAAATAACATTTTGATATAAAAATCATTGAAATAATTACAACTTGAAAAATGGAATAGTTACAAAGTGATGATCTTCTGTAGAGGAAGATAAAATGTCTTTGAGTCACTCTCATATGCTTGCTGAATTTATTTGGATTTAATAATGCATTTTGGACCTTGAAAGACAAAACCCTAATGACCTAATGAGAGCTTTAAGACCTGATCTCCATGACTGACCTTGACTGAGACAAGACATAGACAAATAGGCTCTTTACAAGTGTTATTATGTTTAAGAATTCATGAGAGTGAGTCAACAAATATGGTTCTCTAAAGGAGAGTGAAGTTTTATTGAGGAAAGCTACCAGCAGTGAGAGAATTTTTACCATGACCTAATGGAATGAAATAAAAATTTCAGAATGAGACACCTAAAATGATAATAAAATGAGTGATTTTGATAACTGATGGCAGAATGCATATTCTGACACTGACACAAGGTACATGTAAACTTTGAAATCCATGTATTTTAAGGCCAGATAGATGCAGACGCCGTCGATAGATGGTTTAATTTGCTAGAAGGGTATTTCTGAGTCCATGATTTCTTTGACCGAGAAAATATTATTTTTGCACTCCTCAAAGCCGCCCCACATTTCAAGGACTGGTGGGAAACGTACTGTGAGAAAAAGGAAGAGGGGGAACCCTCTCTATTCTCGGCCGCACCCACTTGGAATTCGTTTTGAGATGACATCAAGGAACAATATTACCCCTTGGGGAGCTATGAGGACAAGTACATCTAATAGACAATGTTTTGGCAGCAAAGGGATCAAGATGTGCACGAACTGAATAATTTTTTCCATACCCTGTGCACAAAGTTGGGTATTAAATATTCAAAGACACATGTTCTTCAATACTGTGGATAATCCAGAACACTTCTTACAAAATGATCACCACAGAAGTCTAAAAACCAAAATTCAAAGAGACATTTGGTGCTCAAGTATCACAAATGTCTGCACAGACACATTCAGGAGGAAATGGATTTCCTCGACATTACATCGCTTGGCACGACATATCGCTATGCCGCCAAGATCGAGCATAAATTTAAGCAAAAGAAGTGAGACTTTGGATCCGTGAATCCGAAGCCAAGGAAAGGCACCCTCGAACCATAGAACAAGGGGCAAGGCCAAAGCAGGGCGACTCAGAACAACACCATAAATCCAAAGGACACATGG
This sequence comes from Pinus albicaulis, assembly GCA_034641835.2. NCBI lineage: Eukaryota > Viridiplantae > Streptophyta > Pinopsida > Pinales > Pinaceae > Pinus > Pinus albicaulis. The sequence continues at coordinate 5,370,247 of CM076583.1, read as the reverse complement.
AAGTGGTGTGAATTTCATAACAACCCCACTCACAACACAAATGAGTGTCAGGCCAAACAGTCGTTGGTGGCCGAACTAAAGGCACCCAAATCAGATGCATGTTTTGATCCTAAGTCAGAACCAAACAAAGGAAATGAAAAAGGGAATTAGATCATTGATGCGGATCGCAGTGCCATTTTTTCCACCGCCAAGATCCAGAGGGAGGATCCTGAGGATACAGAGGAGGGGGATCGCCTTCTCCATTCGCAGATGTAGGTGAAGCGTTCTCCACTACAATTAATTGTCGATAGTGGAAGCCAAAAGAACATCATTTCAGCAGAGGTCATGAAGAGGCTCAGCCTACTGGCCATAGCACACCCGCAACCGTATACAATCGAGTGGCTTCACCAAGGAGAGATCTTCGCGTCCGCCAACAGTGCTGCCTTTCGTACAGTATCAAGCCATCCACAGATGAGGTATTGTGTGATGTTGCTCCTCTTGATGTAGCTGATGTATTATTGGGCCAACCATACTTGTGGAGGCGACATGATGTGTATGAGTCTGGGCCTCGTTCTGTTATTATTACTTTGGGAAATAACTTGTACAGGATACCAGAGGTAGTACCACCTCCTGTCATCTCATTGACTACTGCAAAACAATGTAGTAAGATTGTTTCCCAAACCAGGAAATTTATTTTCCTTACAACTCGCTCACAAGGAAAGAAGAATATTGTGGCTACAACCTCGAAACACAAATCCCCTGCACGGCTATAGTAGATGGACAAAGTCATGGAGGAATACGAGGACTTTTTCTTCTCACTCATAAAGATTCCTCTACACTGTTAGGACAAGCAATCCATTGGTTAGACCGCCAACGCACCGCTGCCTGATGTTTCCATACCTCATGCAACTACAAAGACGGAATCCACACATGTATTGTCTGAGGTTGATAAAGAAACTAAATTTACTAAACGCATCCAGCATGTCTGCCCGCAGGTCCATGACATCTTCGACAAATATAATACCCAGTTCAATAGAATTTGCCTCATCTCATGGAGGATCTCAATGCAATGGGGACCATTGCTTCCTAAGGAGGGAGGAATGATCTAGGTGGATATCGGTGGCCACCCACCTATTCCATTTGGACCCGCACCATCAATTCTTGCAGCTTTTCACTTTCAGCACATCTTACTATTTTTAGCAGGTTTTCGGGTCTTGCACTCCCAGAGCTGTTTTGGGGCCCTAATGATCCAGGTGGATATTGGTGGCCACCCACCTATGCAATTTGAAACACGACCATTAGTTCTTTCATTTTTTCAGTTTCAACACAACTTACTATTTTTAGCAGTTTTTTCGGGTCCTGAACTTCCTGAGCCATTTTGAGGCCCTAAACGACATTTTTTGGGAACACCGGGAGCAAAAAAGATCCATGGATTGATGTTTCTCACACCAAAAGTTTTAATCCTTAGATATATCTTTCTAACGAGGTATGGTGCGCGTCAAACGAAGATCACATGCCAAAGTTACGTCCCTAGGAAGTTGAAACACCAATTTACCCAAACGGTGCCCATAGTTTTGGCGCTTCATCTCCTAGGGTTAAGTTTTTGGACGTTTAAAGTTTTCCATTGTTTCTCAATAATAAAAAGGCCCTCCAGCCTCATTGTAACACAGTTCAGAGGGATGTAGCCACCACATCTCTTCTCAGAGATAAGCTACCAACACCCTAGCTATTTTATTTGCATTATGTCTGTAAGCATATTTCTGTTATTTGATATTAATGAAAAGAAGTATTATTTTTTTTACATCTCTGTGTTTATGTATATTTTTGTATTTTATTGCGTTCTTTCATAAATCCGGATCAATCTCTCTAGCAAGTAACTTGTCAGGAACATAATATGGAAGGACGTGAGGAGAAGCATATTTGACAAAAACTATGACATAGGTGAAACTTTCTTCTGCAAACCACCTAGCAACAGGGAAAATGTCTGTACTACCCTCTTTGGAAATCCTAGGGGCTTTCTCATTGAATATAATTTGGTGCATAGGTAGTATGACTCTATGGAAAATTTTGTAAAAATATAGGTGAAAGTTTGATTCCCAAAGGACTCTGTGGTAAATGTGGATTGGAATAAGGTCTTGGGTTGTCCATTTCCATCCCATGGTAGGAAAACTCAAGGAAAACAAATTGCGTCCATGACATAGGCACTCATGTAAAAGGGGGGTATTTATCTAGATGAAACACTTCTTTTACTCCTATACTCCATGATATTTCTGGCTAAATTATCAGATAGGATATTTGCCCAATTTAGAATTAAGGAATTGAAGACTACATCAATTATTGGGACCCAATCTACAGAAAGCCTAGTAGTATCAGGTTTTGCAAATAATCTACACAACATATTGGAAACATAGAAATAAGGGAAAGGAATTTGTGCTATTGGGTATGTACCGATTTTTTCTCATTTAAGCTTGCCTTGGTCATCCTTCCATTCCTTTATGACTTTCATCAGGTTTGGATTTTTTGTTCTAAAGCTTTGAAGAAAAGCTTTGTCATAGTTCTGCTGCGGGATGGGTAAGTGGTACATTTTCCTCAAATCTTATGCCCTGAATCATATCGATATTCTCTCCCTTTGAATCCTTAAATGTTCTATATTCTATGTTCAAGTGGTCAATTACGCACTTGACCATATCTATATAGGGGAGAATCTTTGGCCTTGCTGTTACCTTATGGATGAATGAGCATGCAACGTCAAAATAGGTTGGGTCTGAAGGAACTCATGTGCCTGCTGTATCAATTTGATTATTACCCTTGGCTTTTCATCCTCGAAGAACTGATACATTGCCTCCCATGAAGAACTTCCACAATCCTTGTTGCAGGTGGTATTTAAGAATAGGGGAGACATATCTGAGCCTTCGGTAGATGACGCTTTGGCACTTTATTTTCCTTTCTTGCTCATCTCTATTTTCCTTTCTCCGTCAAGTGGTTTCCTGATTTCAAGCAAACAGAGCAAACATTAAAAATATAGAGAATAGAGAGGAGGAGAGAATAAAATAAATCTGACATTCAATCATTTCAAACATGCTCGAAGTAGATATGAATCTATCAAACCTTACTCCTATTAAATGCTGTTAATCACTGATAACATTTTAATCAAATATCTTACACACCTTCACGTGAAATGTCTATCGATCAATTTAAGACATTATATCTTATATTCAGTTTGATTTTATATGAATCATTTTTCACACCTGAGAAATAACTACCCCTTATCGTATATCTCAACTTATAACTATTTCTATTTGTTATGTTACTAATAAATCTCGCGAAATGCGATCTGCGCAAATCGCACATCGCAATTTCTAAGTGGTAATAAAACTTGTGTTTAGTTATTTTATGTGAAATGCAAAATGCGCTTAAAGAAATCACGCCGATGCGGTTTATCAAACACTTGAAGCTTTATGTTTATTTCTTTATTAATTCGTCGGGTTCGTTCAATCGCAAATCTTACTGAATTTTTTACAAGTTTTATCGTTTTACAAGGCGCGATGCGATTTTAGTTTATAACGATGTTTTAAAGCGTTTGCAATAGGAGTTTTATATAACTTCGGAAAGGGTTTAGCGAATATCGTAGCCCGCATGACTTAATATGTTTTAAGTTGTTTAAGCTAGTAAGTTGTGCGATTTGCGATGTGCGCTGAGGAATGAAAGCGGGAAGCAAAATAAACTTTATTTCCTAAAGTTTTTTGACTTAGGCTAAAAATTAAACAAAAAAAATTTCCTATTTATTTTTAAAGGGTCCCCATTTAGTAAAAATAAATGGGGGTTGTTGTATAGCACAACAATTAGCGATTCACTTGGGAGAACCAGCTATCTCTGATTAAATTTTTGAAATTTCTAAAAACTTTTTTGAAATAAAAATAGTTGCAGGAATGAATTTCATAAATAATATCTCACTAAGCAACAAAATCTCTCTTACTTATAATTCATAAGAATTCCTCTTTTAAAATAAAAGTATGATTATCTATATCAGTCTTTACTCAGTTTAAAAAGATAAATCAGGTGGCTCTTTTAGATTAGCTTTATAAATATTTACTCTTTTATCACAGGTAGAGCCTCTGATTCAATAGGAAATTTAAGCTCTTGGCAGGGTTACCTTTTACCCAACAATGTTTCATTGTCCCATCCAGTTTTTCTTACAATTTCCAAAAACAAATTCCAACTTTATACACTTGATCTTTTTGAAGCTTGTTTTTCTTTTTTGTATTGTATTTTTATTTACTTAAAAGCCATTGTCTTGGCTTGGTAACCAAATGTTGACAATGCCATTCACTAGTTGTAATTAAATTGATCAAGCTGGCTCTTGATGAGACCCCTTGTCCTATTGACATAATCTCAAGTCATTACCCTATTTTGGTAGACAATATTGGTAATGTCAATTCAACTATTTCCCTATGAACATGGTAAACAAGCTCGTGATGAGACTTATTATCTTTTAAAATTTTTCTAGTATAATTTTTTTTGAATTTTGTTCTAAAAATTGATAAGTTTTTCCGGATGGGGTGAATCATTGGTCCTTTTGAGGATTCTAGATGATAATTTTTTGAGTTTTAGATTGCTTCTCTATAGAAGAGTCTTTACTATGTTAAATATTCTTTTCTTGAGTGATAACAGAATAACCATGCTTTATAAAGATGAGAGTTCATCAGAGAATAAATAACTTCAGTGAAATTTCATCTTTCAGTGAAAATAGAATCTATTTGATATTCGAATCTTTTGATTGTTTCCTTAACATTTCTTATTTCTATAAGCGATAAATCAAAAAGATTATCTGAGAAGTTATTTTGAAAAACCAAAAATCAATACTTCTCAACTTTTATTTTCCTAAGGAAAGAAAAGACAATAGTATAAAGGGAATAGAAGGGGCTACCTCCTATGAAAATTATTTCTTTAAAATCTTCCCATTAACAGGCAAAAAATCTATTTTGCCTGATAGATCTTGAAATAAAAATGTCGATGGGCCTATTTCTTCAATGATTTGAAATGGACCTAGCCAGAGTTTTTGAAATTTAGTGTGCTTATCTTTTTCCTCATGTTCTTTGACCCATTTCAGTACCAGATCACCAATTTGAAATTTTTTTGGAGCAACAGAAGTTGAATCAAATGAATCTTTTACTATCTGTCGATGATGTGCATGAGTATGTTTAGCTTTTTCTCTTTCTTATTCAAGTTTAAGAATTTTAAATTGTCTTACTTGTAAGGAGGAAGAAGGAGATTCATCAATAAATTGAACTAAGGCAAGAGAAGGAATAACTAAATTGGTAGGAAGAACAACTTCTTTTCCATAGACAAGATGGAATGGATAAGTTCCAATAGAAGCTTTATGAGTTATTCGATCTTCCCAAAGAGAAAATATTAATGAATTATGCCAATTGGTTTTGATCAACAATTCGTTTGATGATTCTAATAAGGTTTTTATTTGTGGATTATGCTAAACCATTTCCTTGCGGATAATAATTTGCAGAATACTTAAGTTTAAAGCCTCTTTTGATTTCAAATTTTATCATGGCAGTTCCTGAGAAGTAAGATGCGTTATCGAACATTAAAGCAGTAGGTAAACCAAACCTAGTTATGATAAATTGGTCAATGAAATCAATGATATTCTCAGAGTTGGAAACCTTTAATGGAATTGCTTCCAACCATTTAGAAAAATAATCTGTAGCTGTGAGAGAATATTTATGCTATTTAGAAAGGTTAGGAACGATCTCACCGATTATATCTAATTCCCATTGTTCAAATGGTTGTTCAATATTAACTGGCTGTAATGGGAAGGTTGGTTTCCTTTGTCTTCCAGATGCACTTTGGCAAATTTTTCATTTTCTTTCATATTCATGAGCATCTTTGAAAAATATAGGCCAATAGTAGCCTGCATGCAGGATAATGTGTGTTGCTGTATTTCCTCCAAAATGTCCTCTAGCTGGTCCATCATGGAATTCCTGCAAGACTTTCTCTGTTTCAGTTTTATCTAAGCATCTTAATAGTACAGAATCAAAGTTTCTTCTAAATAATACATCGTTGATTAATTCATATTGCTTGGCCTTTAATCTCAAAGCACGTTTTTTTTTATAACTAAGTTGGGTTGGAGCATATCCATTTTTCAAATAAAATATGAGATCAGCGTATTAAGATTGCACATCGTTGAGGCTTACCTCTGATATTTGCACATTATTACCTGAATCTGCCTCCGATGATAAATGGGATGCTCCTGTTAGCATTATGTAAAAACCTTGAACTCTAGCAATTTTAGAGGGTCTAATTTCTACATCATATTCTTATAAAGAGGTAACCTAGTTAGCCCTTTTCTCTCCTAATTCTCTTTGCATAAATAGTTGTCTCAGTGCAGAGAATGGAACTATTATTTTGGTGTCAGTTTTTAGGAGAAATGACCTGAAATTCTTTATAGCCTTAAAGACAACAAATGCTTATTTCTCAACAGATGAATAACTTGATTCTGCACCTTGAAAATTGGAACTAAAAAATTATATTGGTGCTTCAATTTGTTGGTCATTAAGCTGTGTTAAAACAACAACATAAGATGTATCTGATGAAAAAGCATATAAAGTAAAAGGATTAAGAAAATTAAGTGTAGTCAAGAATGGAGCATTGATAATGGATTGTTTGATCTAATCAAATGCTTCTCTTTCGTTATGTCCCCATTTAAAGACTAAACTTTTCTTAATCATATTTTGTAATGGTAAAACGATTTGTGAAAAGTCAGGGACAAACCTTGTTACAAAATTTATTTGTCCAAGAAACGACTTCATAGTTTTCTTGTTATGAGGAAAACGAATTCTTTTAATCTCTTCAATTCTTTTAGGATCAATATAGATACCTTTCTTTGACACAATGAATCCTAAAAGTTTTCCATCATCTAAAGCAAAAAATAACTTCTTTGGGTTTAATGAAATCCCATACCTTTTACATCGCTCAAATACTTGCTTTAGGTCATTCACATGATTGGTTGCTTGTTTAGAAAATACTGTAATGTCATCTAAATAAAAAACCACTGATTTATTGATGACCCCCCTAAAAGATGTGTCCATATCTCTCTGAAAAGTGGCACCTGCATTAATTAACCCAAATGGAATATTTTGATAGGCGTAAGTTCCCCACTTAGTCTCGAATGTGGTCTTTAATCTGTCATCTAGATGTACGAGAATTTGGTTATATCCCAAAAATCCATCTAGAAAATACATAAGTTCAGAACCAACTACTGTTTGCAGTACTTGTTCCATGGTTGGTAATGGAAAGTTGTCCTTTTGACATGCTTTGTTTAAATTCCTAAAATCAATACAAATCATAATATCACCATTTTTCTTCCTGACGAGAACCAAATTTGAAACCTATGTTAGAAAATTATATATTATGAAGCAATGAAACACATAAAATATGCGGAAAAATACAAGCACACAAAACACATAAAACCAGAGAGACACAGATATACGTGGTTCACCCAGTTTGGGCTACGTCCACCCCGAACAGCCAGTCCTTCCTTTCTATTATCCAGCAAAATGAAGAGACACAACCTACAGCAGATCCGCTGTAATATCCTCTATTCTCTCTCACAGTCTCCCTCTCTGTTTCTCACTCTGAGAATACACATACAATACACAGCCGCAATATAATACCCTCATAAAAGCAAGGGGTTGCCTTCTTAGGAAAAAACCTCAAAATAAATGCTTCAGCTACCTACGATCATTTTCCTTTCTAACGGCCTGCATTGACTAGAAATTACTATACTACAAGGAAATTTTACATCTGTTTTTAGCTTCGGGGGCGCTACCCCCAAAACCCCTCGCCAGGGGGGGGCTCCATAAAGTCGCTGCTGCCCCCCCTAGAACCCCCATGGCAGCGATTAATTTACGGGTGGCGTTGCTGTTAGAAAATTAAATATTACAGAGCAATGCAACACATAAAATATGCGGAAAATAAAAGCACACAAAACACATAAAACTAGAGAGACATAGATATACGTGGTTCACCCAGTTTGGGCTACGTCCACCGCGAACAGCTAGTCCTTCCTTTCTATTATCCAGTAAAAATGAAGAGACAAAACATACAGAAGATCCACTGTAATATCCTCTGTTCTCTCTCACAGTCTCCCTCTCTGTTTCTCACTCCGAGAATACACATACCATACACAGCTGTAATACAATGCCTTCATAAAAGTGAGGGGTTGCCTTCCAGGGCAAAAAACCCTAATCTAAACATAACTTTTACCGTCAAATCATTTGCCTAATGAACGGCCTAGATTGACTAGAAATTACTATACTTTTACAAGGCAATTTTACATCTGTTTTTAGCTTCGGGGGTGCTGCCCCTGAAAACCCCCGCCAGGGGGGGGCTCCGAAAAGCGCTACCTCCCCCCCTGGACCCCCCACAGTAGCGATTAATTACAGGTAGCGTTGCCACCCCTTTTAAGGTACAGGGGTCCAATGCTGTGATACAAAGTAAACAAGATAATCAGGCTCCATACCTAACAATCTCCCACTTGGAGACTAATTGTAGCAACTCCACCGCTACTTCATTTGCTGGACAATGACTCCTCTATGGACCTGGCTATTCCTCATCTTCATCATCATCCTTGAAGACCAATTGAAACTAAGCACATTCTCAGCTTCTCCCTGGTTACAACTTTTGTTAGCATATCTGCAGGATTCTGGCTAGTGTGTATCTTTTCCAGCTTCAACTCTCCATCTTCCAATACTGACCGTATGAAATGGTACTTGAGATGTATGTGTTTAGTCCTAGAATGAAATGTTGAGTTCTTTGCAAGATGAATGGCACTTTGGCTATCACTATATAACGTGCCCATATCATGCTTCTTACCCAATTCACCCATAAGCCTTTGTAACCAAATCATTTCTTTACTAGCCTCTGTAGTAGCAACATACTCTGCTTCTGTTGTTGAAAGTGCAACAACACTTTGGATTTTTGAAACCCAATTGACAGTTGTTCCACCTACAGTAAATACATATCCTTTAGTGCTTCTCCTGTTATCTCTGCCACCTTCCATATCCGCATCAACATATCCTCGTAGAGCAATTTTTGAACCACCAAAGCATAATGCTTGATTTGTGGTACCTCTTAAATATCTGAGAATACATTTTACTGCCATCCAATGTTCTTTTCCTAGATTATTCATGTATCTGCTTACAACTCCCACTGCATGTGCAATATCAGGCCTTGTGTAGACCATTGCATACATTAAGCTTCCAACTGCTGATGCATATGGAACTTTAGACATATATTCAATTTCTTCTTGGGTCTTGGGGCACATCTCCTTACTAAGTTTGAAATGGCTAGCAAAAGGTGTACTAACTGGTTTTGCATTCTGCATATTAAATCTTTTCAACACCTTTTCTATGTACTCATTATGAGACAATGTTAATTTGCGATTTTTCCTGTCTCTAGTTATCCTCATACCAAGGATTTGTTTTGCAGCTCCCAAATCCTTCATTGCAAATGAATTTGCCAATTTTCTTTTGAGCACATTTATTCCTGCATGTTAGATCCTGCAACAAGCATGTCATCTACATACAATAACAATATAATATAGCTGACATCATTTTGCCTTTTTAGATAAACACAATGATCAGAGTGACATCTAGTATAACCTTGTTATGACATAAACTTGTCAAATTTTAGATACCACTGCCTTGGAGCCTGTTTTAAGCCATACAAGCTCTTATTTAACCTACACACCAATTTTTCTTTCCCTTTTACCTCATATCCTTCTGGTTGCTGCATGTATATCTCTTCCTCCAAATCTCCATGGAGAAATGTTGTCTTTACATCTAACTGTTCAAGATGTAAATCTTCTACTGCTACAAGACTTAAAATAGTTCTGATTGAATTCATTTTAACAACAGGAGAAAATATTTCATCAAAATCAATACCTTTCTTCTGTGCAAACCCCTTCACCACAAGTCTAGCTTTGTACCTCTGCTTTCCTCCATCTTCTTCCTTCAGCCTGTAAACCCATTTATTCTGCAATGTAGTTTTACCTACAGGCAACCTGACTAAGTCCCAAGTCTGGTTATGCATTAAGGAGTCCATCTCTTCTTCCATGGCTAGCTCCCACTTCTTCCTGCTTTCAACCTGCATTGCTTCTTCATAACATTTAGGTTCACCAGAATCAGTCAACAATAAATAATATAATGAAGGAGAGTATCGTTCAGGGGGTCTACTTATCCTGGTAGATCTTCTAACACCACTTTCAGGTGTTTGAGGTGCCTGTTGCTGTTGTGGTGGTTGCTGCTGCTGTGGTTGTTGATTATTTTCAGGCACCTTTACTTTTTCAGTTATCTCATCAAGAACCGTGTATTCTTTGCTTTCTTTTTCCCGTTTCTTTTCCTGCAGCTGATTCTTATACATGACCTTTTCATTGAATATTACATCTCTGCTCCTAATGATTTTGTGATTTTCATAATCATATAAGCGATAACCAAAATCATTAGCACCATATCCAATAAAGGTACATTTCTTTGATTTTTCCTCAAGCTTTGTTTTGTTTTCTTTATTAATATGGACAAAGGCCTCACAACCAAAAGGCTTTAAAAAAGAGTAGTTTACCTTTTTACCTGTCCATGCTTCCTCCGGAATACCACCATCCAAGGAACTTGAAGGCCCTCTATTTATTAGATAAACAGCAGTATCTACAGCATCTGCCCAAAATTGTAAAGGAAATCCTGCATGCAATCTCATGCACCTTGCACGCTCCATGATTGTTCTGTTCATCCTTTCTGACACACCATTTTCTTGTGGTGTTCTTGGAACTGTCTTCTCTCTACAAATTCCATGCTCTGAACAGTACCTATCAAACTCTTTGCTGCAATATTCACCTCCATTTTCTAATCTAAGACACTTCAACTTCTTTCCTGTCTCAATCTCAACCAAAGCTTTCCATTTCTTGAAAGTATCAAATACATCAGATTTATTTTGAATACAATAAATCCATGTTTTTCTAGTTGCATCATCAATAAAAGTAACATAATAATGAGAGCCACCGAGAGATGATACCTGAGTAGGTCCCCATACATCTGTATGCACAAGCTCCAATTTTTTGCTCTTCTTTTCTTTCCCAACTCTGAGAAATCTGACTCTCTTTTGTTTTCCATAAATGCAATTTTCACAGAAATCCAAATCAACATTCTTCAAACCTGGAAACAAATTTCTGGAGTGAAGAATCTTCATCCCCTTCTCACTCATGTGTTCGAGCCTATGATGCCATAATGCTGCATCTGCTCCTTTGGAAGTTAAAGCATTAACAGATTTAGAAATATCATTGCATAAATACAATGTACCAACCTTTTTGCCTTTTTCTATTACCAGGGCTCCTTTACTGACCTTCCAAGTTTTATCTGTCAATGTTGTCACACAACCTTCACCGCCTAACTGCCTTGTTGAAATCAGATTTTTCTATAGATCTAGAACATGCCTTACCTCCTTTAGTAGCCATTGGTTTCCATTCCGTTGTTTTACAAGAACTTTACCCATTCCAACAATTTTACAGGGTTTATCATCACCCAAACGAACTTGTCCAAAATCTCCTTGAACATAGTCATGAAAATATTTCTTATCAGGTGTGGCATGGAATGAAGCCCCTGAATCTACAACCCAAGAATCAAGAACATTTTCGAAAGAAAGAATCAAAGCATCTTGTAACACATCACCTGTCACATTTGCTTCATGATTGTTTTCTTGCTGTGTGTCTCCTTCTTTTCCCTTCCGAGATCTACAGTCTTTCTTTAGGTGTCCTTTCTTTCTGCAATTCCAGCACACTATCCCCGATATGGACTTGGATCTACCTTTCCTTGATTTACTGCGATATCCCAAGCTCTTTCCTCTTTCCATTCTTCTTCCCCTAGACTTTGCACTCAAAGCATTACCTGATGTCTCACCAAAGCTTTTCTGTCGCATTTCCTCACTAAGGATAGCACCAACAACATCATCAAACTTTAAAGTACTAGATCCAGAGACAGAGTTACTAATGGCCATTACTAAACCATTCCAACTCTCTGGCAATGAGAACACGAATAACAGAGCTCTAACTTCATCATCAAAGTTTACCCCTACAGAACTTAACTGACTGATAACTGTATTAAAGTCATTTAAATGGTCTGCAACAGATCCACCTTCCGACATCTTCATATTAAATAGTCGTTTCATAAGAAATACCTTGTTTGAGGCCGAGGGTTTTTCATATATTTTCACCAACATTTGCATCAAACCCTCTGTTGTTGTTTCCTTCAAAATATTGAATGCGATTGACGCCGCAAGGCACAACCGTACTGTTTCGAGTGCCTTTCTATCGAGAATGTTCCATTCCGCATCTGTCATGGCCGCCGGCTTCTTTGTTTTTCTGCTCAATGGTAGGTACAGATCTTTCTGATACAGATAATCTTCCATCTGCATCTTCCATAGCGGGAAGTTTTGGCCGTTAAATTTCTCAACCCTAAACTTACCATCTTCTGCCATTGCTCCCACTCGAACTAGGAACCCTTCTTTCCTGCAAGTTTATCAGCCAAATATACCTTTGGCTCTGATACCAATTGTTAGAAAATTAAATATTACAGAGCAATGAAACACATAAAATATGCGGAAAATAAAAGCACACAAAACGCATAAAACTAGAGAGACACAGATATACGTTGTTCATCCAGTTTGGGCTACGTCCACCCTGAACAACCAGTCCTTCCTTTCTATTATCCAGCAAAAATGAAGAGACAAAACCTACAGCAGATCCGCTATAATATCCTTTGTTCTCTCTCACAATCTCCCTCTCTGTTTCTCGCTCCGAGAATACACATACCATACACAGTTGCAATACAATGCCCTCATAAAAGCGAGGGGTTGCCTTCTAGGGCAAAAAACCCTAATCTAAACATAAATTTTACCGTCAGATCATTTGCCTAATGAATGGCCCAGATTGACTAGAAATTACTATACTTTTACAAGGCAATTTTACATCTGTTTTTAGCTTCGGGGGCGTTGCCCCCGAAAACCCCCGCCAGGGGGGGGCCTCCGAAAAGCACTGCCGCCCCCCCTGGACCCCCCACGACAGTGATTAATTACGGGCGACGTTGCCGCCCCTTTTAAGGTACAGGGGTCCAATGCTGTGATACAAAGTAAACAAGATAATCAGGCTCCATACCCAACAGTTGCTACCCCATTTAAGGTACAGGGGTCCAATGCTGTGATACAAAGTAAACAAGATAATCAGGCTCCACACCCAACAATCTCCCACTTGGTGACTGATTGTAGCAACTCCACCGCTGCTTCGTTTGCTGGACAATGACTCCTCTTTGGACCTGGTTGTTTCTCATCTTCATCGTCATCCTTGAAGACCAATTGAAACTGAGCACGTTCTTAGTTTCTCCCTGGTTACAACTTTTGTTAGCATATCTGGAGGATTCTGGCTAGTGTGTATCTTTTCTAGCTTCAACTCTCCATCTTCCAATACTGACCGTATGAAATGGTACTTGAGATGTATGTGTTTAGTCCTGGAATGAAATGCTGAGTTCTTTGCAAGATGAATGGCACTTTGGCTATCACTGTATAGCATGCCCATATCATGCTTCTTACCCAATTCATCCATAAACCTTTGTAACCAAATCATTTCTTTACTAGCCTCTGTAGCAGCAGCATACTTTGCTTCTGTTGTTGAAAGTGCAACAACACTTTGGATTTTTGAAACCCAACTGACAGCTGTTCCACCTACAGTAAATACATATCCTGTAGTGCTCCTCCTGTTATCTCTGTCACCTGCCAAATCTGCATCAACATATCCCTGTAGAGAAATGTTTGAACAACCAAAGCATAATGCTCGATTTGTGGTACCTCTCAAATATCTGAGAATCCATTTTACTGCCATCCAATGTTCTTTTCCTGGATTTTTCGTGTACCTGCTTACAGCTCCCACTGCATGTGCAATATCAGGCCTTGTGCAGACCATTGCATACATTAAGCTTCCAACTGCTGATGCATATGGAACTTTAGACATATATTCCATTTCTTCGTGGGTCTTGGGGCACATTTCCTTAATAAGTTTGAAATGGCTATCAAAAGGTGTACTAACTGGTTTTTCATTCTGCATATTAAATCTTTTCAACACCTTTTCTATGTACTCATTCTGAGACAGTGTTAATTTTCGATTTTTCCTATCTCTGGTTTTTCTCATACCAAGGATCTGTTTTGTAGATCCCAAATCCTTCATTGCAAATGAATTTTCCAATTTTTGTTTGAGAACATTTATTTCCTGCATGTTAGACCCTGCAACAAGCATGCCATCTACATACAATAACAATATAATATAGCTGCCATCATTTTGCTTTTTTCAGATAAACACAATGATCAGAGTGACATCTAGTATAACCTTGTTCAAACATAAACTTGTCAAATTTTAGATACCACTGCCTTGGAGCCTTTTTTAAGCCATACAAGCTCTTCTTTAACCTGCACACCAATTTTTCTTTATTTTGACCTCATATCCTTCTGGTTGTTGCATGTATATCTCTTCCTCCAAATCTCCATAGAGAAATGCTGTATTTACATCTAACTGTTGAAGATGTAAATCTTCTGCTGCTACAAGACTTAAAATAGTTCTGATTGAAGTCATCTTAACAACAGGAGAAAATATTTCATCAAAATCAATACCTTTCTTCTGTGTAAATCCCTTCACCACAAGTCTAGCTTTGTACCTCTATTTCCCTCCATCTTCTTCCTTCAGCCTGTAAACCCATTTATTCTGCAATGTAGTTTTACCTATAGGCAACCTGACTATGTCCCAAGTCTGGTTATGCATTAAGGAGTCCATCTCTTCTTCCATGGCTAGCTCCCACTTCTTCCTGCTTTCAACCTGCATTGCTTCTTCATAACATTCGAGTTCACCAGAATCAGTCAACAATAAATAATATAATGAAGGAGAGTATTGTTCAGGGGGTCTACTTATCCTCGTAGATCTTCTAACACCACTTTTAGGTGTTTGAGGTGCCTGTTGCTATTGTGGTGGTTGCTACTGCTGTGGTTGTTGATTATTATTATTTTCAGGCACCTTTACTTTTTCAGTTATCTCATCAAGAACCATGTATTCCTTGCTTTCTTTTTCCTCTTTCTTTTCTTGCAACTGATTCTTATACAAGACCTTTTCATTGAATATTACATCTCTGCTCCTAATAATTTTGTGATTTTCATAATCATATAAGCGATAACCGAAATCATTAACACCATATCCAAAAGAGGTACATTTCTTATACTTTGCCTCAAGCTTTGTTCTATTTTCTTTATTAATATGGACAAAGGCCTCACAACCAAAAGGCTTTAAAAAGAGTAGTTTACCTTTTTACTTGTCCATGCTTCCTCTGGAATACCACCACCCAAGGAACTTGAAGGCCCTCTGTTTATTATATAAATAGCGGTATCTACAACATCTGCCCAAAATCGTAAAGGAAATCCCGCATGCAATCTCATGCACCTTGCACGCACCATGATTGTTCTGTTCATCCTTTCTGACACACCATTTTCTTGTGGTGTTCTTGGAACTGTCTTCTCTCTATGAATTCCATGCTCTGAACAGTACCTATCAAACTCTTTGCTGCAATATTCACCTCCATTGTCTAATCTGAGACACTTCAACTTCTTTCCTGTCTCAATCTCAACCAAAGCTTTCCATTTCTTGAAAATATCAAATACATCAGATTTATTTTGAATACAATAAATCCAAGTTTTTCTAGTTGCATCATCAATAAAAGTAACATAATAACGAGAGCCACCGAGAGATGATACCTGAGCAGGACCCCATACATCTGTATGCACAAACTCTAATTTTTGGCTCTTCTTTTCTTTCCCAAGTCTGAGAAATCTGACTCTCTTCTGTTTTCCATAAATTTAATTCTCACAGAAATCCAAATCAACAATCTTCAAACTTGGCAACAAATTTCTTGAGTGAAGAATCTTCATCCCCTTCTCACTCATGTGTCCGAGGCTATGATGCCATAATGCTACATCTGCTCCTTTGGAAGTTAAAGCATTAACAGAGTTAGAAATACCATTGCATAAATACAATGTACCAACCTTTTCTCCTTTTGCTATTACCAGGGCTCCTTTGGTGACCTTCCAAGCTTTATCTGTGAAATTTGTAACACAACCTTCACCGCCTAACTGCCCTGTTGAAATCAGATTTTTCCTTAGATCTGGAACATGCCTTACCTCCTTTAATAGCCATTAGTTTCCATTCTGCTGTTTTACAAGAACTTTACCCATTCCAACAATTTTACAGGTTTTATCATCACCCTAACGAACTTGTCCAAAATCTCCTTGAACATAGTCATGAAAATATTTCTTATCAGGTGTGGCATGGAATGAAGCCCCTGAATCTACAACCCAAGAATCAGTAACATTTTCAAAAGAAAGAATCAAATCATCTTGTAACACATCACCTATCACATTTGCTTCATGAATGTTTTATGGCTGTGCATCTCCTTCTTTTCCCTTCTGAGATCTATAGTCTTTCTTTAGGTGTCCTTTCTTTCTGCATTTCCAGCACACTATCCCCGATCTGGACTTGGATCTACCTTTCCTTGATTTAATGAGATATACTAAGCTCTTTCCTCTTTCCATTCTCCTTCCCCTAAATTCTGCACTCAAAGCATTACCCGATGTCTCACCGGAGCTTTTCCGTCGCATTTCCTCGCTAAGGATTGCACCGACAACATCATCAAACTTTAAAGTACTAGATCTAGAGACAGAGTTACTAATGGCCATTACTAAACCATTCCAACTCTCTGGAAATGAGCACAAGAATAACAGAGCTCTAACTTCATCATCAAAGTTTACCCCTATAGAACTTAACTGACTGGTAACTGTATTAAAATCATTTAAATGGTCTGCAACAGATGCACCTTCCGACATCTTCATATTAAATAGTTGTTTCATAAGAAATACCTTGTTTGAGGCCAAGGGTTTTTCATTTAGTTTCGCCAACGTCTGCATCAAACCCTCTGTTGTTGTTTCCTTTGAAATATTGAAGGCGACTGACGCCGCAAGGCACAACCGTACTGTTCCGAGTGCCTTTCTATCGAGAATGTTCCATTCCGCGTCTGTCATGGCCACCGGCTTCTTTGTTTTTCCGCTTAATGGTAGCTACAGATCTTTCTGATATAGATAATCTTCCATCTGCATTTTCCACAGTGGGAAGTTTTGGCTGTTAAATTTCTCGACCCTAAACTTACCGTCTTCCGCCATTTCTCCCACTCGAACCAGGAACGTTCCTTTCCTACAAGTTTATCAACCAAATATACCTTCGGCTCTGATACCAATTGTTAGAAAATTATATATTATGAAGCTATGAAACACATAAAATATGCGGAAAAATACAAGCACACAAAACACATAAAACTAGAGAGACACAGATATACATGGTTCACCCAGTTTGGGCTACATCCACCCTGAACAACCAGTCCTTCCTTTCTATTATCCAGCAAAATGAAGAGACACAACCTACAACAGATCCACTATAATATCCTCTGTTCTCTCTCACATTCTCCCTCTCCGTTTCTCACTCTGAGAATACACATACAATACACAGCCGCAATACAATACCCTCATAAAAGCGAGGGGTTGCCTTCTAGGGAAAAAAACCCTAAACTAAACATAACTTATACAGTCAGATCATTTGCCTAATGAACGGCCCATATTGACTAGAAATTACTATACTTTTACAAGGAAATTTTACATATGTTTTTAGCTTCGGGGGCGCTGCCCCCGAAACCCTCCCCCCAGGGGGGGGCTCCATAAAGTCGCTGCCGCTCCCCCTGGACCCCCCATGGCAGCGATTAATTTACGGGCGGCGTTGTTGCCCCATTTAAGGTACAGGGGTCCAATGCTGTGATACAAAGTAAACAAGATAATCAGGCTCCACACCCAACAACCTATTTAGAATGTCTAACTTGAAAGATGATATTTGCTTTGAGGAGTTTATTCAACTTTGTTTTTATTTGATTTTCAAGATTTGGGTGAATTTTCCTCAACTTTTGCTATATAGGTTTCTCATCTGAAATCATAGGAATAGTTTGTTGAACCACAAAAGTGTCATATATTTTAAGATAAGTGTAATCCCAAGCAAAAGCACTTTTGTACATTCTTAATAACTTGATAAATGATAATATTTCGTCAGAAGATAGACCAAGACATAAATTGATATTTTGAGGTTTATCATCAGTTCTTAGATTCACTAACTCAAATCTTAAGGTAGAACTTTGAGTTTTTGAGTTAGTAAGTCTTTTAAACCTATATTTCAGATCATAGATGTCTTGTAACTTGAAAAATGACTTAGGAATTGGATTTTCATCCAATTCATCCTTTATCTGGGTTTCATGTTCATTTTCATCCAAAATTTGACTATCATAAGATCCTTCAGATGTTAGGAAATATATGATATATGAATCATTATTAAATACTCTCCAATTGGTAATATTTTTAGGAACAGATGGTCTAAAAATTAATTCAATGGAAAATATATCGGGACTAAATTCTTCAGATGGAATTAATTTCGATGCTACATTAGCTAATAAATCTGCACTAGCATTCTATATTCTAGGTACGGAATAAATATTAAAGGTTAAGAAATGAATGGTCAATTCTTGGACTAATAATTGGTAATGCTTTAAATGTCCTGAATGACAATGAATAATATTTCTTACTTGTCTAACAATGATTTCCGAATCTCCTAGGACTTTCAGATATTTGATGTTAAGATCAATTTCTTTGTACAAGCCTTGGACTAATGCTTCATCTTCGGCTATATTATTTGTGCAATCGAATTCAAGTCTTCAGGCTAACATGGTTTTTTCTCCTTCTCGGCTTATTAAAATACAACCAGCTCCTGCACCATCTTCAAATTTAAAACCGTCAAAATAAAGAGTCCAGAATAAAGAATTAACTATTGGTTTATCTACAAAATTTTTACATTTCGAAGTGTCTGTTTGGGAAAAATTCTCGATCTGAGAGATAACTGCATTATCAAAAAAGGGTGATGTTTGAGCATTAAAATTTCCCAAAAATGATTTTGCTGAGTAATTTCCAATAATATTATTATTGAATTCTACTGTTTTGTTTATTCCTTCAAGATCGGTGACTATAGGTTTCATGAACATTTCACAGTCTACCCGAATTTGATTTGGCTTTCCGTTGTGTGGTAGCCACATATGCGACCAG
Source organism: Pinus albicaulis (assembly GCA_034641835.2). Classification (NCBI taxonomy): domain Eukaryota; kingdom Viridiplantae; phylum Streptophyta; class Pinopsida; order Pinales; family Pinaceae; genus Pinus; species Pinus albicaulis. The sequence continues at coordinate 5,350,996 of CM076583.1, read as the reverse complement.
TCTATTGCAAAATATCCATAAATTTTTTCAGACCAGTCTTTTCTTAACACTAAACCATAAAATTCAAGAATATCAACCACCAATATATCGAATTTTTGAGCAACCTCGGGGTTTGATGACAATCTGATAGAAATGTAATTTATTTCTCCCACAACCTCTACTCTAGTTCTATCAAGTTGTACTATATGAACATGATAACTCTGAGGAGTTATGTTCAACTTAGCACAAACTGATTTTGGCATTATATTATAGGAAGCCCCTGAGTCTATTAAACAACTATGGACATTTTTATTATAGATCTCATAGGTTAAAATAAATGGAGGAGTATGAGAGATGGATCGATCACCTATCATAATTAAATATGTAGGATCTATTTTAGTTTAAGGAGAATGCAGTTTACCCATTTGATTAACATCTTGGACTACTACTGGAGCAGGTAAGGCTGAAGCAGGAACCACATTTAAATCTCTAAGTAAGATTTTCTGTTGCTGCTTCAACCTAGTAAGTTCATGAATTGAAATGTTAGCCCTAGTCTTTTTCATATCCTTAACTATAATATACTCAATATTGTCAGAGACTACCATTGTCTTTGATGTAGGTGGAGTATCTGAAGTAACAGGGTTTGTTTGTGTAGCCTTAGAAGTAGAAATTTTACTTACTATTTTATCCTTAGCAGGCATTGAATTCTTCTGTTATTGATTTGGTTGTGTTGCTTCAGTAGTCTTTTTTCTCCTTGTACTCACAGGTAAGGCTTCTTGTTGTTATTCATTTGGTAGGATGAAATACCACATTCCATTTTGTTCAAATTCTTCTTCTTCTTCATTTTCTTCTTCCTCTGTTTGCTCTTCGTCTGTATCTTGATCAGGCTCAGCGTTAGATATGACATTCGATGGTTGAGTATTATAGGAATGATTTTTCTTGAAGTGTTTGAAAGTCTTTTTTTGAGCTAGAACTTTCAGCGACTTGTTTCTTGATATCTTCCATCTCATTTGTCATAGTCTTTAAAACTTTACGAAGGCCTTCTACATCAAAAAGGTCTTTATATGGCTTCTTTTTTGAATCATCTTTGAAGGATACTTTATTTGATTTCCTATCTTCTTGGAAATTCTTCTTTTCAAGGGAGATTATGCGTTTCTCTACTGATAAAGATTCCTTCATGTTTTCTGCAAGTGTAGACAGTTTTTCTCTATCAACAAAAATGGCTATATTGGATGGAAGAGATGAAATATACCACTCAATTTGAACTTCTGCACCGGGAACTGACATAGCAGGAATTTTATTGAGCAATTTATTAAATCTTGAATTAAAATATTTTATTTCTCCCCCGTGTTATCACTCCAATAATTATCAAGGGTTGTGTATATTTTGGTTTAAAGAATATTAGAGGGAACCACAAACCTACTTTTAAGCCTTAGGATATAACCTTCCTAATTCTCAGAGAGGGCTCTCTCTATATGCTTTATCTTTGTTGATTTTAGTTGATTTTAGGCTATTTATGTAGGATTAATTGGGATTTGATTTTGGGTTTGGTTTGGTGGTGGATTCACTGGTTCACATGGATAGATGTAGGTCTGAATTCCATTGGGCTAATGGAGTCAAAATTTCAAGCAGTCAGATCAGAATCAAGGTTCTAAAGGGAAGTGTTCACAGGGAAAGATAGCTGAGTAAATTTAGATCCTTAGGCTGATGGTGAAAATGGTTTCAATTGGGATGAGAGAGAAATTAAGGGTTCTCAAATCCAGATAATGAGTGAAATGAGAGAGTTCAATCGAAACTAGGGAGAAAATAAGAATTCCCTAATCTGGATATTAGTAGAAAACATGAAAATGACATAACAGTTCAAGACAAAGTGTTTTTAAACATATTCTGAAATAACATTCTTGTTATACATTTAGATTTAGCAAACATGCAAGTATTGTGAAAATTTCAGATAAAAACAAAGAACAATTGAGAATACTTCATTGAAATGGCCCAACACATGAATCTTGTAATATAATCTCTTTATTGCTCAATCTAGTCTGCTGACTTGAAAATGGTATAGAGAACCCTATGGTTCAGATCAATACATCTATATAAGTGTTTAGCAATCCAAAATCCACACTCAATACTTCGAAATGTGAAATATTTATAGAAAAACTCTTACAAAATATCCTAAAACAAAGTTAGGATTTATTGAAGGAAAAAATAAATATCTTCATGCAAGAAGATAGAGACAACTATCTAACTAATGCAAGTTGTCGCTGCTTTTATTGGATTTGTTGTTTGTTGTCTTTGATATTTTGTTGATTTGTCTCTTTTCTGTTTGCTCAACAAATTCTGCTGTTGAGTGTCTTTTACGTTGGCATCTTTTACTCTGATTTGACTTTAGCCTTTTGAATTTCATCTGATACGCTTTGACTGTAATTGCTTCGTTACTACTTTAACTTTCACTGTTACTGCTGTTCTATAGCTGTAAAACTGCCTGCTTTGTTTACCTTTTTACTGCTATTCTCTTCATAGTAAATCAATCAATTTCGCCCAAAATTCTGCCTCTGGTAATTTTATCTTTATCATCTTTCTGAAAACTTCATCTGCCTCTGTATATTTTGAAAATGTAGGCTTGTTGATAAATAGGTGTTTTAGCTCATGTTGCAGGTAAAAGAGATTCACAAAACTTTTGTAAAGTACTTTCCCTGTTGGAATTCCTTGTGTGAAAGGAATGTTAGCTTGTTCCTTGGACACTTCTCTCATTTTCTTATCATAATCCTCTTGTTTTATCAAAATTTCATGAATAACCAGAGGATTTGGCAGGCCTTTCTGCCTCAAAGTATCAAACTTCATCATGAACCTGGTTATGGCTATCTCCATGTTTTGGCATTTTTCTTCAAGTTGAATCATTAAATTTATTTTAGAAATCACCTTCCTAACTTCTAGGATTTTTTCTATCCCGTCACTAATTCCAATTTCCTTTAACTCTTGCTTATTCTTGGAATTAAAAAATTTTATGATTTCATTAGCCTCTTCTGGCTTATTACCAAGTTCTTATTTGATTTTTTGGATGGCTTCTCCTGCTGCTTTAATGAGATCTTTTTGTTCATAAATAAACTGGATTGATGGCCAAATATCATTGACAAATTCAATGATATTAGCCCATAGCTGCTGCTTGGCTTATGCCATTGGTTCTTTCAGTGTTAGATCTTTCTCTAACTTTTGCAATTTCTCTGTCAATTTGTTTGTCTTTTGTACTTCATTTTTATGCATGATCTGTGCTAGTTTCTTCTCATCCTCTAGATTTTTTAGATGTTCTTTAAGTCTGTTGATTTTATTTGTCTGAATGGACATTTCCTTCATTGCTTTAAGTAACTTAACTTGCTTCATCAGTTGGTTGTACTGTTGATGTAGATGACCCTGTTGCTGAAGTAGTTGCTGAGGTAACAGGAAGTGCTGTAGCTAATGGAACTGAAGGGGAAAATGATTCTGCTAATGTGGAAGGAACAACATTAGTGACTACAAGAATAACAGTGACAGGGACTTCTTCTGATCTGGCCTTTTTCTCTTGCACTAGCTTATCAATTTCGTTTTCCATTTCTTTTAACTGGGCAGTCAACTGAAGGATGAGGTTCATCATCTCATCTTTTTGATTTGCATCCTGTAATACTTCCTTTGTCTGAGGATGTTCAGTAGGAGGCAATTTTAGTTTCTTCTTTAATGCAGTAATGTCTGCATTTTTCTTCTTTATCAGTTCATCTGCAACTTTGACATTTGTTGGATCATATCCTACTTCAATAATCAATTCTTCCAGTGATTTGATTATGTTATCCTTAGCCTGTGAAGATGATTTTTCTAATTTGAGTTGATATCTGATGTTCCCTAGAGTGTTTTGCAGCCTCTGTACACTCATGGATTTGTTTGTCATTGTAGAATACAACATTTCACCAGCTTGTTTGTGAAATTCTATTTGTTCAATTGGATGAAGATCTGATGCTTTAACTTCAAATGATGTCTTTTTATAATCTGCTTATGATTTGGGATGCTGTACTGTAGGCTGTAGGAAGATCATCTGCATATTCCTAGTCTTGTAATCAAATGAAGAAAGCAATCTGCTTTGATCACTGGGTGACTGCTTCCAATATTGGTTATATGTATCAGCTTTTAATGTCTCATTTCTTAACTTGATTTCTTTATATTTTTGCATGATATCCTGCTCTTTCTCTGCTAGTTTTCTAGATGAATATACTTCAATAATGTGTTGTTTCCGAATAATCTGAGTTTTGGATACTGAAGGCTGATGAGTTTCTTTAGAAACTGCAAGAGGTGCATTATCGTTCAACACTGTATCTGTGTCAATTACTTCAATTGTTTCCACTTCCTCATTTACAGGATTTAATTTTGGCTTCTTCATGTACATCATTTTGAATTTTGTTTCAGTGGTAGTTTATGCAGCGTATGATCCTTCTTCTTTGATTCTTTTAGAGTTCCTATCTTGTGGGGCTGGATTTTGCAAGATTTGACTAGTATCACGTTGCTTATCTGCCGCTTTCAAATTGTTCTCCAACCATTCAGACTGATTGAAGTACTTATCTATGTCTGGCTTGGACTCATGTACATAAGGAGTTAATTTACTTTAACTCTCAATTTTCTTATTACTCCTAAAGGATCATAGTACCATTGAAAACTCTGACTGAATTTAAACTCCTGCAAATACTTTTCTGCCTATGGACCAACATCTCTACTGTTACAAATAAAAGGACCAATCTCACTTTTTATTTTAAACTGTTTCCTCTTTTTGGCTGCCAAGAAATTTATTGCATCATAATTAAGGATCTTCCTGATATATTCAAGGGAAAATAACCTCATTGGGAGGTATTTGGGCAGCTTATATGGAAGAAGATTAGATCCATATACCCTAATATCTGTATGGTTTTGATACAAGTACCAATCTCCTATCCTACTGTGTTCAGATAACTGCAAGACCTTTTTAATTTCCTCACTGACTCTTGGTTGAATGCTGCTGTTCAGCATGTTGACCATTGGATGGATGAAAGATCCAATGAAATCTATGTATGTGAATTGTGTTGAATCCTTCCTGAGTAAGGAAGTCCAAAATATTATTGACTGTCGATTACCTTCAACATCAAGTTTGTGAAGGTTGAAGGCAAATTTATCAGACTGGAAATATAGAAACATGTGGAACATGACTGATGAATACTTGGAAACACCTTCTTCAGGCATTTTAACAAGCTATTCATGCATTGTGTCAGCAAGGTACTGAGCAAAATTGAAAATGGTAGCAGGAGGTTGACCAGGGGTAAAAATAGACAAAAACTCTAGGACTGAAGCATCAACATGCTCATCTGTGAAATAACCCAGAATAAAAGACAACATGCTAATGATATGTCTAGTTCTTTCAGAAAATATGGCTGCTGGATAAGGAGGATTTGTTTTTGGAGTTGTTGTTGATGAGGGGATGAAGATCTAAAATATCTGGAACCTCTTAGGGAAGTCCAGATTCAGGTATAACTATGTAAGGGCCTCAATAGACAAAGGAGTTTCATATGGCCTAGGTTGGATCTATAGCATATGATTTATTCATTTAGTTGTGATAATGAATAGAATTTCTTTACCAGGGGTTATTGTGGCTCTTTGATCAGGGAAATAGAAATATTGACAAAGTTTGATGACCTCAGGACATTGGAAGGTCTGTGGGAAAACCTAATTTGGAAAATTAGAATCCCAAATGAAAACCTCATAAGCTTGGTCAATGGATTTGTCATGGCTCTAGCAGTGGAGTTTAAGAAGGTTAAATTCAGTGACAGGGTCACTAATTTTAAAATCCCGGTCAGCTAAAGGAGTGTGTTCTACATCCACAACTGGAGGTTGCAGAGGATTGACCGATACAATACTTTGAGAAGCCATATTTTTGTTAATTTTAATCAATTGATTACTTTGTGATTGAAAAAATAGACTCTGGCCTCGTTTAAATTATGTGAAAGATTTTTACAGTGTGCAGAAGGGTTTAAGAGGCAATAGGGGCTTTTCTATGGTCTGCAAACATTTAAAATGGTTAAATTGATCAAATAATATTGTACGTGATAAAAAAAACAATCTCAGGCCTTGGAAATTATGTTAAAATATGCCTAGGGTCTGCAGAAAAAGGATAGGGAAGAAACAGGGGTTTCTTTTGGTTCGAAAAGGCTCCTAAACTGATTCAATTACTTGTTACTTTATTTTTAGATTAAGTACAAGTCTTTGCTCTAAGTAATACCTGGATAAAATTAATATTTTAAGTTTGTAGAAGGGGTTCTGAGGTTGCGGAAGCTTTCTGAGGCTTCACTGGTCTTTATAGTGCTTCGGATGGATTCTGCAATGTCTTTGGCATCAAATTTGTTGAATTCTGGTTGAAAAAGTCTTGATTACAGGTCAACAGAGTAATCTTTTGCTCGGAAATAGGTCAGAAATGCTGTAGTCATGCAAAATGTAATAGAAAATGGTGAAAAGGCTTGCAAAGGGTGGCTAATATGTGTTTTAACCGGCATTAATTAAACATAAATGCGCAGGTTAAATTCAAAGTGCAAGATGGTATTGATTACGGTCAGGAGAAACTGCTTAGTGGTTTTCGCATCGGCTAAAGTTGTAGGGCGGTAAATTTTCGGAAGATGTGATAGAGTGGAATACTTCCATGTAGCCAGGAGCGGGGACGTGAAAACCATTCATTTCACAAGGTTGGAGGGATGCTAACGATCGGGCAATCGAATGTGCGAAAGAGGCTATTAGTCGTTGGATTCGATCAATCAAGATCTGACGGTTGGGGAAATGCGACGGATCCGTCGGGATTTGATAGGCGTGGGGCCCGGGCTTAAAGTCAATGCGGGTTTATGTGATATATGCAAAGGGTTTATATTGCATGGGGTCGGGACTTTATAATAGGTGGGGTTTAATACATAGTGGGCCCATAAATATATATTGGCGGGGCAATGAAACTATGTATTAAATTAATCATAAGGGTTGGGAAATATATATAAAGGGGAATTAATACAATACGGGATTAATGTATATGTAAGGGATTTAATACATATGGGTTAGATTTACACTAGTGCTAAAATGAAATGTAATGCGGGAGATACAATACACTAAGATTTTAATGTAAAAAGTGATATCGGGATAAGGGGGTTTTAGTGGGTTTTTAAATGAAAAGGGAAGTTAGTAAAAGGATTTTCATTTTTCCAAAGGAAAATGTGTTTTAAAATAGGGAAAGGGTATTTATATAGGGAAAAATGAGTGATGTAAGGGGACAGGGTTAAAATGAAGGGGAAAGGGTAATTTTACAAGGGCAAATGAATTTACAGGGAAATTAGTAAATATGAAATGAGCAATTTCTTCTATCCATGCCTTGTGAAAACTGCTTCTGCCTACCCATCAACTACCCTAACATTTTTTCTTCATTTTTTTGGGTGCATTTGAGCTTGTATACCCTTATTCATTTTTATTTTAACATCAAACTATCTAATTCTAACCTTATTACTTCCAAGGGCCCAGATTAAACTGTTAAGCTCCTTTATTATTCTCTACCTAACTACTGATCTGCCAATATTAAACAATTTGGCTAGATCTTTATTCTCTATCTATCAACATGAAATTTAAAGCATGAAAGGTCAAGATTAAGTAGTTTGACCTTCATGGATTGTGGCATTTTTGAAAAGCTACACACAATCTTATTTTGAAAAGTAAAGTAAAAAGTAGTGGCATTTGAATTTGCATCACTTTCATTATCGATTTTTATCTCTTTTTTGTTGGGGTTCATTTTTTTTTTTTTTTAATATGGGAAAAAAAATTTGCAGAAAGAAAAGTATGTACATATTACAAGACTAATCATAGTCAATTAAAAATTATGAATCCTATTATTATAGGACCCTAACACCCTGCTTTAGCCTTTATATTTGATAAATCATTGATGAGCTTTGTAGTGGTCCTGTCATCCCCAAACTTAGCTATAATTTTTTCTTCGAACATATTCCAGGTAGTTATAGAGCGGGCAAGTAATGAAAAATACCAGGATCCTGCAAATCTTGTGAGAGTATATGGAAATAAACTTACAACACAATCCTCTTCAACTACCTCTTTTAAATTAATGGCTAACATATAATTATGGATGTGTTCTTCTGTTGGAAGACCATCATCAGGATTAAATTTAGGTAACCATATTTCAGGTGATTTTGGAAGAGCATGAAGAGGAGCAGGCATATTTACAACCCCTGGATTGTTCCATGGGTGGATTGCCATTGGAGATTAGGTGGATGTGATGGGTGAAGTTTGAGTTGAAGAAGAGGCAGGCTAAATGCTAGAACTAGTTGAAGGGATAGTAGTCCGAGTACTGGAACTAGTTAAAGTAACAATGATTGTTGGAATGGAAGTTGTGGAAGTGAGTGGAGGTAACATAGGTGAATTGTGGATTATGGGATAAGATCGCATTGGTGATTGACTCTGATTGAGTCCTCTTTATTCTCCTTCGAGACTATTGATGGGAAATTCAAAAGGAGGGATTCTTGTCTTTTGACTTTCTGATCGAGTTAATATTCTTCTAAGTTGTAAAGAAGACGAAATACTAATCTCAGATAATTGAGAAGCTTCAGGCTTTTTAGTAGAAATGGATAATCTCTTTAAATTTTATATCAAAGACTAAAATTTAGGGGAATTGTGATGAAAATAGGGAGACAATATGGGTTGAGTATCATTAGGAGACTTAGGAGAAGGATGTCCAACTTCAGATTTTAAAGATGTAGATCTAGCTAATTTTCTAGAAGTTGATGGGGATCTAGAGGGAGAGAGACTTTTAGATTGACCTTTAGATTGATCAGACCTTCTTGCCATTCAGAAGGCCCTCCTTCTAGCGCCAAAATGTTGAGGCCTCGGAATTTCATTGCCACAACATGGGAGAAAACCACCCAGTCCAGGCCTTAAAGAAACTCCTTTTCTGTTTGGAGTGGTGGCTCCGACTGGGGATAAAGGGACCAGTTTCCCAATAAGGATGATTTGGGGTGTGTTTTGTTTATATAATATACAATGGAAAATGATCCTAATCTATCACATGCATCTATTTAACACTATCTAATTCTACTATATACCTAGGGTGTTTCTTCCTTTATGCGATCTAAAGAGATATCCTTCAACTATTAGTAATGAATATTATTTAACAGTTGAAAGAGATGTAAATTATGTGAAGATGATTCTTTTAACAAAATAGTTTGATTAAAATAATTGTGAAAAGTATATCGCATTCATATGTGTGATTATATATCTAATAAGAAATCACAGGAAAATATTAGTATAAAAGTGCATTTAACATTCATCTATGATGACGTTTCAAATGTATAATGCAATAAAAAGATGACTGTCAATCTAGAAAGCAAAAATAAATACAAGTGAATAGAAGTACCATATGTATGGAGTCCTACTCATGTAAACTGACATTATATTATCTGCTCCTCTTCACTTTCAAGCAATTTAAAGAGTACAATAGTGCAACATTAGTTAAACAGCTCCAAATGTCAAAAGATAACATACTGTGTTCCATTAATTCATCAAAGCATTTACAAACTTAAAAAAGTGCATTCTTTGCGAATGTTTTTGACAAATTTCTGGACCCTTCTCTAAATGCATGAAAGGGGTTTAAATACTAAACTAAATATGTTTAAAAATAGATTATTACATAAAAATAGAGGAGCTTTCAAACAACCATCCTCGTAAGATAAAATTTAAGTACAATCTAGGAAAACAAAGTAACAATATAACTATGAATTCTGATCATTCATTTGGATTCGATCCTGAAGTTGACAAATATCTAGCATGGGTTTGAGAGGAGTTGGTTGCGAAATTCTCGATCTGACCTGTCCCTTGAATACCACATTTGAGAGCGTTGGCTGCGATCTTTTTGTTGAATCCATTAAAGACTGCAGGGTTTGGTACTGATGATAAGGTTTGATCAGAAAATTCCAATAATTTTTTTGATCAAACTTATTTGCTTTTTTAATCATTTCTTCCTGCATTTCCTCTTTTTTTTTCCACTGTGTTTCCAACTGCTTGATTTTTGAGAGCAATTCATACGTGCACTCTTTGATAAGTTCAGATTTCAAAAGCTGTTCAAATGCGGATTCAATAATTTCCTTTGTTAACTTTGATGCTTTCACTGCTGCTTTCTCTGCTTTCTTTATCTGTTCTTCCCAATACTTAAATAATATTACCTTGTGGAATTTATCTACCTGGGGTAGATTAGCTTCCTTGCCTGAGTCTGATGCTTGCCATTGAATATGTTCATTGATTTTCTTCTCAATATTCTCACACTCAAGTTTCTGGCTAGCCACTTGCTCGATCAATATTTTACTTGAGTCACAATAAGATCTAGTGATAGAAGCTTGTTGGAAATATTATTCTTGTTGCTGCTTTAGCTTAGGATTCACATCCAATGCTTCCTTTATGAATTGATCTAGCTGTGGCTGGCTTTGTAATAATTTTATTGCAGCTTCCAATTGTGTTTGATTCTCAGTGAGTTGTACCTGATGCTGCAATTTTAAACTTTGAAAATCCTTTTCAAATTGGGACATCTTCAATTCTATTTGCTCGCTGGAGTTAGACTTTTCTTGCTCTAAAAGTCTCTCTAAATCTTGTATTTATCTTCTTTTTGCTTCAGTAACATTTGAACTTCAGTGGCCTTATCAATAGTGGCAGTAGCATATGCCCCTGCAAACTAGGATAGCTAGGTTAAATGTTCAATAGGATTAGCTAGAGGATCCTTCCATAAAACGTCAACATATTCATTTGGAAGACTTGAGACTGTATCATCAATTCTTCTCCTTTTTCTCCTCTTGTCTACAACCTTATGACTAGGACTGTAGAAGACATCCAGTGAAGGGATTTCCTCAACTTGTAAAACTATATTCTCTGTAGGATAAGTTTGAATGATCTCTTGATCATAAGTTTCAGGAACTTATTGTAGTGGAGTAAAAATTTCCACTAATTTTTGAGAATTTTCTGGTGTCTGAAAACTAGTATATTGATCAGTATTAGGATTTGTTTGAGGCATTTTTATTTCCTTAGAAAACTTATCCCATTCACTCTTCAAATCCTTTGGCTGGGATTTTTCTGACTGATCAGGTGTACATTGGTTGTGCTGAACTTCTTGGGAAGATGATTTTGTTCCATTACTTCTTCCTTTCTCTTGAATCTCAATCTCTTTGATTACTTGATTAGTTACCTTTTCTGGGTTCTCATTTATGTTTTCGGATTCATTTTCAGAATAATATGAACTCTGAGATTGATGTTCTGATTGCCCTGACTCATCTTCAGACATGTCTTTAATTTCATTATCTAAGCTAATACTTGGAGTTGGTCTGTTGACATCTTCAATAGTCAATAAATCCAGAGGAATGCTTTCCAGTCTCTTATTTATGTATTCGTGGAAGGCTTCCAAGTCATCTTGATTGAGTTGACTGGATGCAAAATTTAGTACATCTGAAAAATTTTCAATACCTTGAAAGAAATCATCAAATCTATCTATATATTTCCGTTGACGGGAAAAATTGTATTGCCGACAACAAGGGGGTCTCCCCGGTGAAAGGTCCCAATTAGACCTCACACCATTTTGGATAGGAGCCCCATTCGATATGTGGGCCCAACTACCGCCATAAGTGTTTCCGCTCTTGATTGTCAGATGAGAAGATGATGGAGCAAAGGCAAAGATGAAATGACAAATCGGTGAAGCGAAATCAACCCAAGATTAACGAACCATAAACAAAGATACAAGCAAGTCTAAGCAGCAAAATAAAAATGGGGTATGCCGTGACTGGGATCAGTGAGCTGAGAACCTGTCAAACATACATGAAAGGAAAGCACGCCAGAAGTTAACTGCAAAGTAGTTCACAATAGATCACCATCGTGGCAAGGAAAAATAAACACTAATCCAAAAGAAAACATACATGCAACCACTGAGAAATAGTTCATAACCAATTGCATGCATGAAAGCAAATGTACAACATAATGAAGTATTAGACCACTAGTACTATCACAACAAACAAGCACATGAATCAGTGCCAAAAAGGAGAATATATTATTAATGCTACTGCAACGTCAAATACATGTTTACAACTCTTCAAAACCCAATAGTGGAACATGGGTTGATCATCTCAATACATGATACCAAAACCCTCGCCTTTCTACCTCTCTCTCTACTTTATACCAAGAGTTGGGTGCCTTTAGCTCTCTAGCAACAATTCCTTTGTCATAATGGCTTCCTTTGCAGAGCTAAAAGTCCCTGGTCATCTTTCCTGAAGTTGTACATATAGGTTGAGATGACTCTTGAGTTGCCCTTGACTCTTGGTCTTCCCGACCGTTGGGCTTGTTTGTGACCTACGACCCAGGGTTATTTGCGACCTGCGACGTAAGGATATTTGCGACCTGTGACCTGGGGTTTTATACCTTCTACATTTCTCTTTTGGAGATATCAGAACCTTGCTTCTCCGGAGGGCAGCCTTAGCTCTCGCCACGTGAACCAGCAGTTTCTATCTGCCAGTGATACCATTGCAGTGCTAAGGAAATTTGCATGAGTCGATAAGTGGGAGAGTGATTCTTTTGTTTTGTTTTGAGCGAGATCCTGATCATTTGCATAACGTGGGCTTTCTTGTTGGCTTGAATCCAGGTTGTGCAACTTTTGGGGAAATGAGAATTTCTTCATCTAGGTCATCATCATAGTTTCTTCATGTTACCTATGCGTGAACACATTACATTAGCCATATATAACCCATTAATTTAGTCACACATATACACACACACACACACACACACACACACACACATATATATATATATATATATATATATATATACATGGATGAAGCAGAAAATCGCAGATGCATTGAGGGAACATCGAAATAAAAATCAGGGGAGTTTAACAACTGTCTTGGACACCTGCATAGTCCTATTTTGTAGGAAACGTATGAAAAATTTGTGTGTGTCGGCACTATGATCGTTTACTGGTGCAAAGGAAAAACTTGAAATTCCAACCGATATCCATCATATAACAAGCCTGTATAGTTAGCTCTCGCTTAACGTTTCCTCCCCATGGCGATGATGGTGAGACCAAGATAATTACCATGTGTTACTATGTGCTGGTATGGATTGTGATGTGCATCTCCAACAAAGTATTGGGAGGCTGCGAACTAATAAGGATTGCGACTTGTAGCAGGCGCAGGGTCGCAACTCATCCTTTCTTCCCTCGTATAAAATATGCGACTTGGCGACCCGAGCGAGGACAACGACCTATGTAGGTCGCATAGTCGCTGTTCCTGGTAGGTCACACTTTGCCTTCGTGCCTTCGGCTTGCTACTTCGCAACTTGTAGAAATCTCGACTTGAAAAGGTCGCATAGTTGCATTTGGGATGGATCGCAATTGTCATTGCTATAGAAGAAGTGCAACTGTGCGATTCGATCACATAGAGTTCCTTGCGACCCATTTTGAACCATGTGCAACTTGCATCTCTTTCTGTTGACCATGGAAATGGACGGGCTTGAGCAGGCCAAGGCGAGGATTGAAGCAGCAAAATATTTGGCGTGTTATCCCAAGTTTGAGCAGCCCATGGTGGAATCAGCTGTGGAGGTCAAATTTTACAAGAGCTGTCGTGAAATATAACAAAAGACGATTGCATTGACGACGGCAAGGCCCCCAGATAAATCTGCAGGTGGGAAGTTGCACAGTAACATCGATCACAAGCGGGTTCTTTGTATTTATAACCTTTTTTTCATTTTGTAAAGCCTCAGGCTTTAATTTAAAGCCGCTTCCCTTTATGCGTATTGTAAATTGGTCAGGCAGAGTGTATAAGCATTGTGGCCATTTGGCCCAACCTCCTCTGCTGTCATTCTTAGCTAATCATGAAACCCACCTCTTCGCCGTCGCATCCCATATATCACCGGGGTGATCGTGCACATCGCACAATGGAGGCTCGACCCCTAGCATGTTGGCTCATATAAAAATTCTTATTGGAAGGTTTCCACCAAATTGCAACCAGCCCCTCTTCACTCATGGGCTTCCAATAGAAACGGTTTGCAAAATCCCTTATAACTCTAACACGAGTACCAAATCTTGAAATAGGAACCATTTGGGAAATCTGCTGCAAATATTTCTCCCTTGATTCTGCAACTCATATTCCACCTCCACGAGTTCTGAATCTGCCATAGTGTAAGATAATAGATTTCTGGTTGTCTTACCTCCAAGGTTCCACGATGCATATGCATTCATGCCGTGCAGAAGATTTTTTTGGACTTCATGCCATATGGGTGTTGTGGGTAATTAATAAGGCACATTTCATGGAGATGACTTTATGCCTAGGCTGTATCATGAGCTTTTATCAAATATTTCTTAATGTGCAGCCTTGATAAATCCCTCAGGCAGTTAGGGCTACCCTTTGTTTGCGTGTAGCAACAAAACTTATCGCTAGTGCTTGAGGAAACTGCTTTGATGGCACGTGATGCGGTATAATAGACAAAATATTGTGGCTGGATTTTCCATTTTACTTTGATTTGTACTTATTAATACGTAGCCAAATAAGACCTTTCTAATTTTAATTCCTCTCAGTATAATACCAGCCTCCAAGGGAGTTTAGAGGGCATTTTCCATTCATCCTGATAACCCCAGGTTTAATAACACGATCTGTTCTTTTGAACTTGCCCCTCCAACCCTTTTCTCGAGTAACATCCATTTCCCTCTTTTCTTACTCACAACCATAAAATATGCAACAGGAAAAGCTACCACATCCCCTTCAAAGAGAAGATGAACTGCAAATATATTTTTTACCAGTGGTGGAATTATTTAATCATGCGTTCCACTAACCCCTCTGCAAGTTTATCAATAGGACCAGGAAATCGCAATGCTCCATAATTAGCCAAACATCTAGGGCGTTAAGATGGCGTGGAACTTCTTGTGACAATTGATTGGTAAATGGAGTAATCCTCAAGTAGTTTATGGAGAACTTTTCTTCATAGTAACTGACAGGAAACCAAGATTTAATCCAGGATCACACCAAATGCTTATGAAAATGGATATTTGGGATGCCAAAGGTTGCATTCAAAAATCCTGCCACTGCTACCGCATTGCGAATTAATACACGCTGCTGATTTCAAGCCACTATTTTCTTTAATAAATATAAAACCATTTGAATTAGGTAACCCTCTACCTTTAGGAACGAACTACACATCCGGAAAGATGTGGCTTAACCATGATCAACAATTCCCCCAACTAGTGCGCTCTTGTTCCCTGCTTATAGGTGTTACATATCTTTCACTTTCCAAATTTCAACTTGGAGAGGGGATGAAAGTGTCATGTTTGGCGACTGCGCCCTTGTTGTCTTAGCTTCAGTTTCTTTCCCTCGGCGTGATGGTGACCTTGTTGGGAATACAATCCGTGGGATCGACCTGGATGAAACAGTGCAATATCAATTAGTTCACAGTTTCCGTTTAGAGAATGATGTCCCCAAGTACTTTCCATGGGACCATGTTCCTGGTGGAATACCCAAAAGAGTGTCTAAATGATATACGGTGAACGTGATTCTAATGGACATATGCTATGTACAAAAAACGCTTCCATTCAAGTGTACGTATGATGATACCCCCCCCACTCATGGCGTGATTGCAGTAAAAGTATCTTGTCATGTTGATGAGAAGGCTTACGAGGGGTTGGGAATAGGTCATGGGGATGTCATTGACTGTAGGTAGGGTCAAAAAATTAATGGCTAAGCGAGTGGAGGGGGGACTCGAAATTTTGAGTATACCCAAAATTTGGGTGGTGTTGTAGTGGCTACAACAAATGGCGAACCACTGGTAGAATCCAGCATCTCTGTCAATGTCCCAACCATAGTATGAGTCCAGATATCGATGCAAGGGAATATTGGACAAGTTTTGTGGGTACCCTTTGTATTACTTTGAACTTTTCAGATATGCCCAATCCTTGTGCCTCGGCTAGGTCTCGTTAATTAGAACATGTCAACGTGGAAGTTCATGGATGCCAGCAGTTTGTTGATAATGTGAAGAGCGAGGCAACGGGATTATTATATTCAGATTAAAAAAAAAAAAAATTCGGTGTTTCTCCACTGCCAGCAGGCCTGGACAGTACCCTGGCAGAGTCACTCCAAGAAATCACCAACGTTGCTCCGCTTCCAGCGAGCCTGGTCAGTACCCGACAGATTTGTTGCGTTACCTCTCTGTGCAGGAAGCCTTTCTCAATCCTTTACCCTTATTTGTTTCATGTGCTTGTAGCACTTATTTCCATGTGCTCGTGGCACTTATTTTGCATGGGCGGATGAGGGATCCTGACTTATTTTACAGGCAAGAGAGGTTGTTTCTTGTTTGACAGAAACTGAAAGATATCCTGATTTGGGTTTTCCCTCATGCCAAGCCTTCACCTCCCATCTACCACCCACAGGCGAACGCACAAAACAGATCATTAAGATGCTTGAGACTACGTTGGCCACAAGGCTCAGGTTACGGGTATAGGCCATTCAAACTCGTTAGGGTTCCCCACAAGCAACCGGCTCATATCTCCCTGGCTAATGAATTTAGACTCGCAGGAATAAAGCTGAGAAAGTGACCTCGATGACTTGTTCTAAGAGAATTTTCCTCTTGGAGTAACCACCACAACCTCACACAAACAATAGGGTTGGGATTTCAACATTTATGACAAGGAAAGTGTGAAATATTATTAGGGTTTCGATGTGTGCAAAGAGGTGAAAGAAATCCATCCGGCCTCAAAATGTACAAGGAGGAGAAGGGATGCTAGTCAGGGCACTGAGGGTTTGAAGGCTCGGGGTTTAATGAGGGCTCATGCAGTGGTATGCAATGTACAAAAACTTTCCAAGCTCTGTCAATAACCAGTGCAAATGATGTGAGGAAGAAAGCGCACAACGCAATGCAACAGACAAGGCTTATGACACAATGCAATGCCATGTGTGAGAAAGATCAACTAGTCGCAGGTGAAAAAACAAGGTAAAGCACATGCAGTGATTATCTGAATATTATGCAGCAATAAGTGGACTGAAAAAGCATGAGTGCAAAAATAAAAGGAAAATTATAATGCATAAATTACTGACCGCAAGAAAAGACAGCAAGCATAATTTTCAACCATAAAGCAAAACCTTAGCAAGTAAACCTAATTAACAACTTGAAATAACAAAATTTTACTAACAGATCCTAGCTATCCTAAACCTAAAATCCTGATTTAACTGGGGAGGTGGCTAGGTTATGTGAAATCAGATTTCCAGTGCAGCCACCGCATTAGTTCCTGACCTGCAAGAACAACAATGTTTGGTATCAAAACCAGCATCCAAAATGATGTACTGACAACAAGACTTACCTGAAAAGCACGTGCAACAACAAGAAGGTCATGGCTACTTACGATAAAACGTGCTAGAATGGGTTGTTTGGGTTGAATTTCACTTTCATCCTGATACATAGAAATATGTATTTGAAACATAAAATCATTTATAAATGACACACATCCATCCACGCACAACCTTAGGTTCAACAGAAGTGGGGTAGGACATTGCCTATTTGTAGGTATCTTTATTGGATAGGATCCGTTAAACTAGCTGGGAATCTCACCATGATGTTGAGGATGATCAATTTGATGGAATGGAAAAAATAAGCATCTTCCAAGTGAATTTGAGGTGCCCGAAAACCCAAGTGCAGAAACCCTAATCTTGAAAACCCTAGTTCGAAGTTGCTCTCGGGTTTCATCGAGGATGCGAGAATCCGAAGTAACTGTCAATGGAGGCTAAAATGCCTCACCGTCCTGGAAAAGCCCTGGACCTTCGAGCGGGGGGGCTTCCAAACTTTGATGGTTTCGTGAGATTAACTGGCGTATGGATGTGATCATTATTCGTGATGATTGGACAATCGTCAGTGGGCTCATTATCAATTTTGCCAAATTTCTGCGAACTGACAGATTGACAATCCAATATATTAGATTCTTTAGATTCCCCAGGATGTGATGAATTAACCCAAAAATTTTCAAGCAGTAGAGAGGTTTTCCAATCATCACACGCTTGTGCCTGAGTGCAACTGGTACTGGCTGGGCAACAACTAAAAATATTAGAGACAATGGCCAGTGTTTTCCTTCCAGTGAATAAATTAGCGTATATCGGTCGTTGCATACCAACTGTTAGGGGATAGAAACATGTGCCTAGAGAAACATAACTCGAATGGAAGACTTGCCCAGATGAGCTGACATCCGACACGGTTATGTTGAGAGGCGTGTGATACGTGGGAACCGTCATTTCAAAAACCCTAATTCGAGAAACCCTAGTTTGACTTGTTTCAGAATCGTGAGAACCTGAGATAATCGACAGCAGGAGCCGAATTGCTTCGATTTCCTGATGGGTCCTTGAATCATCACAAAGTGGATCATCGAATTTTGGTGGCTTCAGATGGTCGACAGATAGATATGAATGACATTTCTTAGAGGTGTGAATGAATATGTTTTCATATAAGAAGTGATCATTGGGGTCATTAATTTGATTAGGTTGGGTACTTGGCATGTTAGGCTCCCCTTGGGTTAACAATTGGGATGAATCAATAAAAGAAATGTCTTGAAGTTGCCCAGACAGAGATTCACTCCTTTGGCTGCTTAAAGATTTCGGATGAAAAAGATCAGACATAAGGGATTCATCAATTTTGTAGTGTGATTGTGAAACACCACCCGCGTGCTTATGATTGTCGCCAATACCAGTATAAGAAACTTTTGGATGACTTGAAGAAATTACTGGTGTGGCTGACTCATGAAATAAATCAGGGAATAATGGATGAAATGATTCAGATGCGGGGGTATCAACTGTACAAGGAATTTTATTTCACACATCAGTATCATCTAGCGAAAACAATGACCCTGCATGCCTATCATGACCCAATTATTTTGTAAGGAAATCAACTTTATCCGGGCCAAGAGTCAATTTACTATCAGTATGTGAATAAGATTTAGGACTGTGCTTAAGGAAACATTCAGTGGACTCGAGATAGGTTTCATTATCCAGGAGAAATGTTGGGCCAATACAGTTTTCAAGCTCTGATTTGACAAGGTGCGTGAAAGATTTAGAGGTGGTACAACTGGTTTTATTTTCTTGCACACGCTTATCATTATTCAGAACTTTTGTGGTCACAACTTCACTACACAACAATTCAAGAGGAGGAAGAGGACTATCACAAATAGTAATACTCTTCTTGGAGGCTTGAATGTGCTCTGGACTCGAGGAGATAGACAAGGAAACATTAGGGAAAAAATCCAAACAGTTGGCAACTTGAAGACCATCATAAGAAACACTGGGATCAGGCTTGGTTGCCGATTGAAATTGTTCTAGGGAAACAAAAACCACGTGTCGAAACTTTTCAATTAAATATGTCCAATCGACATCCCTTTCAGGAAACTCAAAACAAAAATGAACAAACCTGATAGAAAACTCCTCTAGAGATTCTTGAGGTGCCATTCTGATCTCATTTAACTTTATTAATACATCTTGAAAATCGTACCTATGAAAATCTTGTTTTAATTCACCGGCGAGCTGCTCGAATGAACGGATGGAAGCTGTCGGAAATGTGCTGCACCATTTCTTAACATGACCTTCTAGAGTGAGGGAGAAAAGCACACAAGCCAACTCTTCATCATCAATTTCATAATACTCACAAAAGTCATAGAAATATGAAAGGTGTTCGGTTATGGAAACTCCGTTTTCACAATCAAATTTTCACTGGGACAAGTGATACAAAGGTTCATCGGGGATTGAGCATCGAGAAATAGATAAATATGACAAACACCTCAAGAGAATGATTTGGGGATGAACCATTACAGATATGAGACTAACTGCAGGCTCTAAGGGCTCAACTTGTCATCTGGCCCTCCTTCTAGCACCAATTTTTTGATGGGAAAAATTGTATTGCCGACAACAAGGGGGGTCTCCCCGGTGAAAGGTCCCAATTAGACCTCACACCGTTTGGGATAGGAGCCCCATCCAGTATGTGGGCCCGACTATCGCCATAAGTGTTTCCGCTCTTGATTGTCGGATGAGAAGATGATGGAGCAGAGGTAAAGATGAAATGACCAATCGGTGAAGTGAAATCAACCCAAGATTAACGAGCCATAAACAAAGATACAAGCAAGTCTAAGAAGCAAAATAAAAAGGGGGTATGCCATGACTGGGATCAATGAGCCGAGGACCAGCCAAACATACATGAAAGAAAAACACGCCAGAAGCTCACTGCAAAGTAGTTCACAATAGATCACCGTCATGGCAAGGACAAATAAACACTAATCCAAAAGCAAACATACATGCAACCACTGAGAAATAGTTCATAACCAATTGCATGCATGAAAGAAAACGTACAACATAATGAAGTATTAGACAACTAGTACTATCACCACAAACAAGCACGTGAATCAGTGCCGGAAAGGAGAATATATTATTAATGCTACTGCAACGTCAAATACATGTTTACAACTCGTCAAAACCCAATAGTGGAACATGGGTTTCTCATCTCAATACATGATACCAAAACCCTCGCCTTGCTACCTTTCTCTCTACTTTATACCAAGAGCTGGGTGCCTTTAGCTCTCTAGCACCAATTCCTCTGTCATAATGGCTTCCTTTGCAAAGCTAAAAGTCCCTGGTCATCTTTCCCAAAGTTGTACATATAGGCTGAGATGACTCCTGAGTTTCCCTTGACTCTTGGTCTTCCCGACAGTTGGGCTGGTTTGCGACTTGGGCCATTTGCGACCTGCGACCTAGGGTTATTTGCAACCTGCGATGTAAGGATATTTGTGACCTGTGACCTGGGCTTTTATCCCTTCTACATTTCTCTTTTGGAGATATCAGAACCTTGCTTCTCCGGAGGGTAGCCTTAGCTCTCGCCATGTGAACTAGCAGTTTCTATCTGCTGGTGATGCCATTGTAGTGCTAAGGGAATTTGCATGAGTCGATAAGTGGGAGAGTGATTTTTTGTTTTTTGTTTTGAGCGAGATCTTGAGCATCCGCATAACACCAGTTTTCTTGTTGGCTTGAATCCAGGTTGTGCAACTTCTGGGGAAATGAGAACTTCCTCATCTAGATCATCATCCTAGTTTCTTCATGTTACCTATGCGTGAACACATTACATTAGCCATATATAACCCATTAATTTAGCCATATATATATATATATATATCTCTCTCTCTCTCTATATATATATATATATATATATCTATATATATATATATATATATATATACATGGATGAAGTAAAAAATCACAGATACATTGAGGGAACATCGAAAGAAAAATTAGGTGAGTTTAACAACTATCTTGGACCCCTGCATAGTCCTGTTTTGTAAGAAACGTATGAAAAATTTGTGCATGTCAGAACTAAGCTTGTTTACTAGCGCAAAGGAAAAACTTGAAATTCCAACCGATATCCATCATATAATAGGCCTGTATAGTTAGCTCTTGCTTAACGTTTCCTCCCCATGGCAATGATGGTGAAACCAAGGAAACTCCCATGTGTTACTATGTGCTGGGATGGATTGCGATGTGAACCTCCAACAAAGTATCGGGAGGCTGAGAACTAACGAGGATTGCAACTTGTAGCAGGCGCAAGGTTGCAACTCATCCTTTTTGCCCCCATATAAAATATGCGACTTGGCGACCTGAGCGAGGACAACGACCTATGTAGGTCGCATAATCGTTGTTCCTGGTAGGTCGCACTTTGCCTTCGTGCCTCCGGCTTACGACTTTGTGACTTGTAGAAATATGTGACTTGAAAAGGTTGCATAGTCACATTTGGGATGGATCACACTTGTCATTGCTGCAAAAGAAGTGCGGCTGTGTGACTCAATCGCACAGTGTTCCCTGCGACCCATTTTGAACCATGCGCAACCTGCATCTCTTTCTGTTGACCATGGAAATGGACGGGCTTGAGCAGGCTGAGGCAAGGATTGAAGCAACAAAATATTTGGCGTGTTATCCCGAGTCTGAGCGGCCCATGGTGGAATCAGTTGTGGAGGTCAACTTTTACAAGAGCTGTCGTGAAATATAACAAAAGACGATTGCATTAACGATGGCAAGGCCCCCGGATAAATCTGCAGGTGGGCAGTTGCACAGTAACATCGATCACAAGTGGGTTCTTTGTATTTATAACCTTTGTTTCATTATGTAAAGCCTCAGGATTTAATTTAAAGTCGCTTCCCTTTATGTGCATTGCAAATTGGATAGGAAAAGTGTATAAGCGTTGAGGCCATTTGGCCCAACCTCCTCTGCTGTCATTCTCAGCTAATCATGAGACCCATCTCTTTGCCGGCGCATCCCATATATCACCGGGGTCATCGTGCACATCGCACAATGGAGGCTCGACCCCTAGCATGTTGGCTCATATAACAATTCTTATTGGAAGGTTTCCGCCAAATTGCAACCAACCCCTCTTTACTCATGGGCTTCCAACAGAAACGGTTTGCAAAATCCCTTATAAATCTAACACGAGTACCAAATCTTGAAATAGGGACCATCTTGGCGACTGCTGCAAATATTGCTCCCTTGATTCTGCAACTCCTGTTCCACCTCCACGAGTTTTGAATCTGCCATAGTGTAAGTTAATCGATTTCTAGTTGTCTTATCTCCAAGGTTCCACGACACATATGTGTTCATGCCGTGCGGAAGCTTTTTTTGGACTTCACGCCATATGGGTCTTGTGGGTAATCAATAAGGCACATTTCATGGAGACAGATTTTTTCCCAGGCTGTATCATGAGCTTTTATCAAATATTTCTTAATGCACCGCCTTGATAAATCCCTTAGGCGGTTAGGGCTACCCTCTGTTTGTGTGTAGCAACAAAAATTATCGCTAGTGCTTGAGGAAACTACTTTGATGGCACGTGATGCGATATGAGAGACAGAATCTTGCGGCTGGATTTTCCATTTTACCGTGATTTTTACTTATTAATACATAGCCAAATAAGACCTTTCTAATTTTAATTCCTCTCAGTATAATACCGACCTCCAAGGGAGTTTAGAGGGAATTTTCCATTCATCCTGATAGCCCCAGGTTTAAAAACACGATCTATTCTGTTGAACTTGCCCCTCCAACCCTTTTCTCGAGCAACATCCATGTCCCTCTTTTCTTACTCACAACCATCAAATATGCAGCAGGAAAAGCTACCACATCCCCTTCAAAGCGAAGATTAACTGCAAATGTATTTTTTACTAGTGGTGGAATTGTGCTTAATCATGCGTTCCACTAACCTCTCTGCAAGTTTATCAATATGACCAGAAAATCGCAATGCTCTATAATTAGCCAAACATCTGGGGCGTTAAGATGGCGTGGAACTTCTTGTGACAATTGAGTGGTAAATGGAGTCATCCTCAAGTAGTGTACGGAGAAATTTTTTTCATAGTAACAGACAAGAAACCAAGATTTAATCCAGGATCCCTCCAAATTCTTGTGCAAATGGTTTGGGATGCCAAGGGTTGCATTCAAAAATCCTGCCACCGCTACTGCATTGTGAATTAATACATGCTACTGCTTTCAAGCCACTGTTTTCTTTAATAAATATATAACCATTTGAATCAGGTAACCCTCTCCCTTTAGGAACGAACTACACATCCGGAAAGATGTGGCTTAACAGTGATCGACAATTCCCCCAACTAGTGCGCTCTTGTTCCCTGCTTATAGGTGTTACATATCTTTCACTTTCCAAATTTCAGCTTGGAGAGGGGATGAAAGTGTCATGTTTCGCGACTGCGCCCATGTTGTCTTAGCTTCAGTTTCTTTCCCTTGGCGTGGTGGTGACCTTGTTGGGAATACAATCCGTGGGATCAACCTGCATGAAACAATGCAATATCAATTAGTTCACAGTTTCCTTTTAGAGAATGATTTCCCCAAGTACTTTCCACGGGACCATGTTCTTGGTGGAATACCCAAAAGAGT